>JAQPPZ010001943.1:0-241669 GCA_028583015.1 Wollemia nobilis | reverse complement strand
ATTGCTTTAGGTAAAATATTTGCTTACAGTTTGTAAAAATTGATGCAGGAGCATCCGGAGGCAGTAGGGCAATCTTGCATCTTCCAAAATGTTTTGAAATTTTTCTAAGTAGTGAACTTTTATTCTAACTTCTGTGTTTTTCCAAGGGAGAAAATTTTGCGGAGCAAGGGGAGTAAGTTTCTTTAAGCAAAGGGAAGGGGGTCACGAAATCGCAACCCCAAAGGGCTGGCGCAGGCTTGGGCCGGGTTTTGTCGTGATATCGCAACGTCGCGATATCGCGATGTCACGATATCGTGACTTCATTCAAAGCATGGACAGGGAAGGTGGTGTCGTCATGATATCGCGACGTCATGATTTTGTGACATCATGATATCGCGACTTCATGCAAAGCAAATACCGAGAAAGTGGTGTCGTCGCGATATCGCGGCGTCGCGATATCGTGACTTTTTATCAAATCCAAGGTGGGAGGAGTGGTGCTGTCGTGATATCATGGCCAGTAATGTGCCGACATGTGGCGTATCCACGTTAACTGCCAAGTATCAAAGAGTAAAGAGCAGGGCAAAGACAAAGGAAGTGGCTTCAACAAAGAAGACAAGCCGATTACTGGGCGAAGCAGAACGTGACACGTGGACAACCACGTGTATCAAATAGTAGTGAAGGGGGTATGTGCAGCAAATTTAAGGCGACTTCAATCAAAGCATGGGCTGATCTACATGCGGTCGGCTATGTGGGGGAAAACAAAATTTGAGGGTTACAGAAGGACTCGGCCATGCATCGTTCTTTACTTTTATTTCTAACACTACTGCAACTACAGGTGATGGCTTTATGAAGGAAGCTACAATACAGAGTACAGTCAGAACATAGCGGCCAGTGCAGGGTTCGGGAAACCATTAATGCAAGCTTTCGGGCTGATCGAGCAGTTGCCCATTTATGACCAAAGACAAAATTTGAAAATGGAACCGGGGGAAAATAGAATTTTGAATTTGCTGTTGGGCGGGAGCATTAAATTCCTGGAGGATCGAGGCCTCGGTTAAATACTCAAAATTTGTAAGGGTTGCAGGATGGTGAAGCTGGGAAGAGGGGGAGAGAAGTGGTATGTTGGAAAATCTACTGTAACACTGTTTTAACAATTTAATGAAAATACTGTGAATTTACGGTGAATGTGTTTGTGCGATTCCCGGTTAGCCATCAAGTGGTATCAAAGCGGGAGCTCATGAGTGTGTAGCAGATCTTCGAAGAGAGGCAGTTACACCAGGATCTATGGGAGGAAATATTTGATTTTAAAATATATATATATAATGCCTCCACGAAGAAACCGTGGCAGAGTAGGGAATGTGGTGCTGGTCGAAGACTTTCGAGCCTTGCAGAGGCAAGTTCAAGCCCTGCAAGCAGAGTTACGTAGAAGGAACGAGCTCGGAAGGGATGAGGAAAGTGAGGACAAAGTTGAAGAGGAAAACCAATCTGAGGGGGAGGAAAAGGCCATGGATCCTGCACAATCTCGGTTGTACAAGGCCATCTCTCAGATTGGAAAGCAACCAAAAATGGAGGTTTCCACGTATTCGGGTAACTTAAATCCAGAAGAAGTAATTGACTGGATGAATGATTTAGAGGAGTATTTCGAGTACGAGGAGGTTGAGGACCCTAATCGGGTCAGATTTTCTAAGACCAAGTTGAAGGGTCATGCCAGCATTTGGTGGAGGGGAATACAGTTGGAGAGGAACAGACGAGGGAAGGAGAGAATAACCAGATGGGACAGAATGGTGGAGAAGCTGAAAAGACATTTCATCTCGACAGATTATGAGTTGGATCTGCTAAGAAAAATGCAGAGCTTGAGACAGACAAACAAAATTGTCCAAGAGTACACTGAAGAGTTTTACAAGATTTCTATTAGAACAGGGCATTTAGAGGCAAACAAAGAAAAGGTAGCCCATTATATCAATGGGTTGAGACTCGGCATCCAGGAAGAGCTGAGCCTAGTTCAGGTAAGCACCATTGAGGATGCTTACCAGTTTGCCTTAAAGGTAGAATAAAAACTAAATAGGGGGTTTAAAGGCAAGCAAAGAGGAAGGGGCGTGGAGGAAGAACTGGCAGGAGAACCAGTGGAGAAAAGTATAAAGACCCGAAGAAGACTGGTGAAACCAGTGGTAACCAAGAACAAAGGGAGGAGGATGGTTATCAGCCCTGAGACCATAACAGCTACCCAAGAGGACGGGGTGGATCTGGACGAGGATTTGGAAGAGTAGTATTTCATGGAACATGCTTCCATTGTGGTGAAGAAGGACACCGGGCATTTGAATTCCCACAACATCGAGAAAGGATGAACAAGAGGCCTGAGGGTCCAGCTAGAGCTGCTATGGCAGAGGAAGATGCTGAGTCTAACCATTCCGAGGAAGCGGAGAGAGGAGAAACAATGATTGTAAGAAGAGTCCTGTTGAATGAGGAGAAGGACACAGACCAAAGAAGAAGTTTATTCCGCACCAGATGTAAATGTGCGGGCAAGGTTTGCAATATCATTATTGATAATGGTAGCACGGACAACCTGGTTTCTGAGGAAATGGTTACAAAACTACAGTTAGAAAGGAAGAAGCACCCGCATCCATATCGGGTCGCATGGTTGCAGAAGGACCATAAAGCTTTGGTCAATGAGCAGTGCTCCGTTAAATTTAACATTGGAAATTATTGTGATGAGGTCCTGTGTGACATCCTGCCCATGGATGCTTGCCACATGTTGCTGGGAAGGCCCTGGCAGTTTGACCGGAGTGCAGTACATGATGGCCATGCCAACACCTACTCGTTGACAAAGAATGGTGTACGCCATAAACTAAAACCCTTAAGGGATGCGGATGAAAAGGTATGTAACAATTCCAGAGTCTATTTAGTTGATGGGAGAGAGTTTCTGAACGGGTTGAAGCATGAACATTTATGTTATGCAATAATCCCTAGAGTTAGGGGGAAGGAATGCCAGGATACCCCAGCAGAAGTTCTAAATCTGTTGGAGGAATTTCTAGATATTGTGTCTGACAATGTGCCTGAAGGTTTACCCCCTGTGAGGAAAATTAGCCATCATATAGATTTAGTACCAGGATCAAGCTTGCCAAATAAAGCTACACACAGGATGACACCTTTAGAGACTGAGGAATTAAATAGACAGGTCCGAGAATTATTAGAAAAGGGATTGATTCGATAAAGTTTGAGTCCATGCGTAGTACCTGTAGTGTTGGCGCCAAAGAAGGATGGGGAATGGAGGATGTGTACAGATTCACAGGCCATCAACAAAATTACTATTAAGTACAGATTCCCGTTGCCAAGAATGGACGATATCATGGATACGTTTAAGTGGGGCTGAGTACTTCACAAAGATTGACCTGAAAAGTGGCTATCATCAGATCCGTATCCGAGAGGGAGATGAATGGAATACAGCCTTCAAGACAAGAGAAGGCCTGTTTGAGTGGTTGGTCATGCCATTTGGGCTGTCCAATGCACCCAGTACTTTCATGCGGCTGATGAATGAAGTACTGAAGGAATTCCTGGGAAGGTTTGTTATTGTTTATTTGGATGATATATTGATATTCAGCAGGACCCTGGAGGAACACCTGATGCACATCAGGAGAGTTTTTGAGAAACTACAGGAAGAGCAGTTGTTAATAAATCTGAAAAAGTGTAACTTTGTCAAGAGGGAGTTAGTATACCTAGGGTTTGTAATCTCAGTAGAAGGCTTGAAAATGGACCCAGAGAAGGTAAGAGCCATCATTGAATGGCCTACCCCAAGAAGCACAACAGAAGTAAGATCCTTTCATGGTTTGGCCAGCTTTTACGGGAAGTTCATAAAGAACTTCAGAGACATCTGTGCACCTCTCACGAAACAATGAGAGGGGATAAAAAGGAGTTCAAGTGGACATCGGGGCTGAAAGGAGCTTTGATGCATTAAAGAGAAAAGTTCTGAGAACGACTGTTTTGGCACTTCCAGGACTTTAACAATGTATTTCGGGTGGTTGTGATGCCAGTGGCAGTGCAATAGGGGCTATACTGATTCAAGGGGGCAGACCAGTTGCTTACTTCAGTGAGAAACTAAATGATGCTGAAAAAAAGTATTCAGTTTATGACCAAGAATTTTATGCCATAGTTCAGGCTTTGAAA
Organism: Wollemia nobilis; assembly: GCA_028583015.1. NCBI lineage: Eukaryota > Viridiplantae > Streptophyta > Pinopsida > Araucariales > Araucariaceae > Wollemia > Wollemia nobilis. The sequence continues at coordinate 237,532 of JAQPPZ010001943.1, read as the reverse complement.
AAGTGGAGACACTATTTATTGCCAAAGGATTTTGTTCTGTTTACTGACCATCAGGCTTTGCAATACATTAACAGTCAGACAAAACTAAATCAAAGGCACATGAAATGGGTGGAGTTCCTCCAAAGTTATACCTTTGTCCTTGAAGCACGAAGTGGAAAGTCAAACAGAGTTGCAGATGCCTTGAGAAAAAGGCAGACTTTACTGATTAGACTGACAGTGGAAGTAGTGGACTTTGAAGAACTGAAGGGTCTGTACCCTGTCGATCCGGATTTTGCAGAAGCCTGGAAGGCTTACTCGATGCCTATTACTATGGATAGAACAAAATGGTTGGATTTCTTAATCCAAGACTGAATGTTGTTCAAGGGTAGTAAATTATGCATTCCCATAAGTTCCATGAGGGAGAATTTAATCAAGGAAAAGCACAGCGGAGGATTGGCTGGGCATTTTGGTCAGGATAAGACCATTGCCTTGGTTGAGGAAAATTACTATTGGCTACAACTTCAGCAAGATGTGTGGAAGTTTGTGCAAGGTTGCAGAATATGCCAGATGGCAAAGGGTGTAAAGCAAAATACAGGGTTGTACCAGCCATTACCTGTACCTGAGAGACCATGGGAGGACATAAGCATGGATTTTGTTCTTGGATTGCCGAGAACACAGAGGGGAAATGACTCAGTATTTTTGGTGGTAGACCGATTCTCCAAAATGGCACATTTTATTCCCTACCAGAAGACAAGTGACGTAGTTCACATTGCTGGGCTATTCTTCAAAGAAGTGGTACAACTTCACGGTCTACCAAGAAGCATAGTTTCTGATAGGGACACCAAATTTGTTGGGTATTTCTGGAGGACTCTGTGGAAGAAGTTAAAGACAGACCTAAAATTTAGTTCAGCATACCACCCACAGACTGATGGGCAAATGGAGGTGGTGAATAGAAGCCTAAGTAATTTACTGAGATGTTTGATAGTGGATCAACCCAAGGGTTGGGATTTGGTCTTACCATAGGCAGAATTTGCGTATAACAGTTCAGTTAATAAGAGCACCAACAAATATCCATTCCAGATAATATACGGGAACAGCCCCAGGAATGTGTCTGAACTAAGAAGGCTAGACAGGAAAGAAAAATGTAGTGCCGAGGCAGAAGAATTTGCAGAACATATGAAAAGTTTGCATGAAGAAGTAAGGAAACAAATTGTAAAGATGAATACTCAATATAAGGAGAGGGCGGACCAGAAGTGGCGATTCAAAGAGTTCAAAGTAGGATATGAGGTCATGGTGCATCTCAGGAAGGAGAGGTTTCCTGCCAAGACTTACAATAAATTGAAGATGAAAAAGTTTGGACCATGCAAAATACTGGGAAAGCTGGAGTCAGGAAATGCGTATGAAGTGGAATTGCCAAGTTGGCTTGATATTTCACCTATTTTTAATATTTTAGATTTAGTGGAGTATCATGAGGGGGAAGGTACAGAGGCGCCTAGTGTAGATTCATGGCAAATTCCAGCATCTACTCCAACCACAGATGAGGCCGAAGAAGTATTGGATACTCGTGAAGGCAGAACCACCAGAAACAAACAGTATACTGAGTATTTGATCAAGTGGAAGGGTAGACCTATTGAAGATGCAACTTGGGTGTCAAATACGGAGGTTGATTGCTTGGGTCTTCCCCCAACAAAATAGAAGTGAGGATCACTTCTAATCTACCTCGGGTGTCCGATGCAGGAGCATCCGGAGGCAGTAGGGCAATCTTGCATCTTCCAAAATGTTTCGAAAATTTCTTAGTGAACTTTTATTCTAACTTCTGTGTTTTTCCAAGGGAGAAAATTTTGCGAAGCAAGGGGAGTAAGTTTCTTTAAGCAAAGGGAATGGGGTCTCGAAATCGTGACCCCAAAGGGCTGGCACAGGCTTGGGCTAGGTTTTTTCACGATATCGCGACATCGCGATATCATGACTTCATTCAAAGCATGGATAGGGAAGGTGGTGTCGTCGTGATATCGCAACGTCATGATTTCACGACGTCATGATATCGCGACTTCATGCAAAGCAAAGACCGAGAAGGTGGTGTCGTCGCTACGTCGCGATATCGCGACGTCGCGCTATCGTGACTTTTTATCAAAGCCAAGGCAGGAGGAGTGGTGCTGTCGTGATATCGCGACTAGTAATGTGCCGACACGTGGCGTATCCACGTTAACTGCCAAGTATCAAAGAGGAAAGAGCAAGGCAAAGACAAAGGAAGTGGATTCAACAAAGAAGACAAGCCGACGATCGGGCGAAGCAGAATGTGACACGTGGACAACCACGTGTATCAAATAGTAGTGAAGGGGGTACGTGCAGAAAATTTAAGGTGACTTCGATCAAAGCATGGGCTGATCTACACACGGTTGGCTACGTGGGGGAAAAAAAAGTTGAGGGTTACAAAAGGACTCGGCCACGCATCGTTCTTTAATTTTATTTCTAACACTACTGCAACTACAGGTGATGGCTTTATGAAGGAAGCTGCAGTACAGAGTACATTCAGAACATAGCGGCCAGTGCAGGGTTTTGGAAGCCATTAATGCAAGCTTTCAGGCGGATCGGGCAGTTGCCCATTTATGACCAAAGACAAAATTTGAAAATGGAGTCGGGGGAAAATAGAATTTTGAAATTGCTGTTGGGCGGGAGTATTGAACTCTTGGAGGATCGAGGTCTCAGTTAAATACTCAAAATTTGTAAGGGTTGAGGATGGTGAAACTGGGAAGAGGGGGAGAGAAGTGGTATGTTGGAAAATCTACTGTAACACTGTTTTAACAATTTAATGAAAATACTGTGAATTTACGGTGAATGTGTTTGTGCGATTCCTGGTTAGCCATCAAAAATAGTGGTAGGACTTAAGTGCATTGTAGCCTGCCAAGCCTAAGTCTACAACTGCATTTTAAAGAGTAAAATGAAGGGCTATTTTCTGGATAGAAATTTTTTGAGCTCTATTTACAATTAAGTATTTATGAAAAGCAAATTTTTAATGTTTTTATGGAATTACCCTTTTTCTAGTTAGCATAAGAGAAAATTTATCTTTGGATGGATCATAATCAGAAGTGCTCTTTTTTTATTCTTTTTCTTTTATGAATTCATTATCTTCATAAAAAGAGATAGTAGTTTCTAAACAATTTGAACAATTTTTATTTTTTGATTCTGATTTTGTATCATATTTTACCCATTTTTCTTTGTTAAACTGATGATCTATTTCTACTACTATAATTTATGCTTCTATAATTTCCTCATCAGTAACATCTTCTAGAAGGGGCATGTTAGGGTCTTCTTAGAATGGTTGCACCATAAACATAGCCATGTCATTATTATCAGAATCAATAGGATAAGCATCAAAAGCTGAATCATTATCCATATCACTAAATTCATCTAATTCAAATATCTCTAGGCCATAACTTTACCAAATTTCAAGATGTTCATCTGATTCACACATTTCCCAATGTTCATAAATTTCAGGGTCTGTAAATAGTGCTTTTACTTGTCTAGGAGCCTTCTTTGAACATGAGTGTGCATAATGTCCTTTTTGTCTACAAGAATAACATGTGACATCTTTAGTTGGCCTAGTGATCCTTTTCTTTCTTCTGAAATACCTATAAGGCTTGAATTTGTTTGGATGATCCCTTTTAAAGTATTTCTTTCTTCTTTTATTTTCACCACAAAAGGTGTTTGCACCTTCTATAGCTGAGCACTCCTTGTGTGTGATATGGAGATTTTTCTTAATGAATTTGGTATGTAAACAAAGGGCCCTGACTCTTTTTCTGACTGCTTAAACAACATCTACAAAAGTTGGATTATTCATATCTATCCCTTGTTGTGTAATGTTGTACATCACTAATTCTCCCAAACCTTTAGGAAGAGAAGATAAATATTGTATTTTGATGAAGGTTTCTTATGAATATTGAGCCTATATACATCCTTCATATATTATTTTGAATATTCTTCAAATTGCTTTAAGTCTCCCAATTTCCTTAAGGCTAGGTGGAGTTGATCTTCCTTTTCCTTATTTACATTGGAAGGTACAAATTCTGCTACCAAGGCATTTTGTAATTCATAGAGTCCATTAATAAAAACATTTGCCTTAGACTCATCACTAGATCCATTACACTAATCTAAAGCAATTCCTACCAAATATCTAGTAGATAGTTCAATTGCATGTTCATTTACCAAGGTGTAGATATATTGTACAGTGATGTAATGATGAATCCAAATTTAGATGTGTCCTACAGAATTTGCAATACCATCAATATTTAGGAGCTGAGCACTTTCTTTAAAATTAAATGAATTAAAATTTTATCTACTATTAGGAGCTCCATTGATACTTGTTCTGAACATTTTCATCTCAAACAATTTTGGTTCTATTTTTTCCTAGTCGTGCTTGAATTTTTTGATATGTACTAGGAACCAAATTAAGAGATTTAGGGTCTTTTCCTGCTAACTTTATCACCTTTTGTTCTCTCTTAATTGTTTTAGCCTGATTTCTCTGAGCTTCCTTCTCTTGCTCCAAATATTCTTTGATAGCATCCAAATTGGCATTTATCTATCTCATTTCCACAGATATTTCTTCTATGCAAGACTCTAAATGCTCAAAATGAAATTCTGCATACCTAGTCCAATTATTTACATAATTTAATTATTTGATTTCATCTTTTTGATCAGCATGATCTGCCAAATCATGTTTCGGGATATAGCTAACATCTGCTCTAGTTGTTATTTGATCCTGGTCTTCTATTCTTGAGATACAGTGTTTATCCTTAGGTGGCCATTTTCATCGTTGCTAGAATATTTTTCCCTGATTTTATAAACTGAATGCCAATGTTACTACCTGGTGCTAGATTAAATATTTCTCCTAAAAATATGAGCATCATAATTTGTGGTATTTTTTGTTTTATATCAATAACTAGCTTAGGATCTTTGGTTTGGATCACAATACTAGATACATCTAGAACTGATAATTGTCTTTCTACATTTTGTACTTCAGACTGAGAGGATGAGGATTGTATAAAATATGGAGATTGTCCACTAGAAGAGGATGATGGCATGTGTGCCATGGAATAAGTTATTTGTAAAGGAGCTAAAGGAAGAAGTCTTGGAATCCTCATTGATGTTGTTCTGGAAACCTAAGGAAATTACAACTTTATTGCTCTAGAAGCATTTTCTTGTATTTGGACTAGATCTTTCAGAGCATATAGTTGCTTTTGTATAGTTATTTCCCAATATATAGGTAATTCAAATTCTTTAAATGGTATAGAGAATGCTTCAGATCCTAATGATAGATGACCTACTGGTACTGCTTCTTTGGATTTGACAGTAGAAAATTTTATGGATACTAGTGTATTTGTTATTTAACACAACATTCAAACTGTAACAGTAAGCTCAAAACTTCCTAGTTTCAGATCTAATCCTCTTTTTTCTACTATTAAATTCCATAAATCAGCAAAATCTTACCTTTATAAAGGATAAATAAAATTTGGAAATAAAGCAACATATTATCATACACTTGCCATTGTACAAAGGGTTTGGCCTATTACATCCTGATTGTAACTATTAAACCTTTTATCTAAGATGACAACCAAACTTGCTCTAAGTAATCCTTTTCTAAATAGAGAAGTAATTAGTAATTGTACTGCACCAAAATAAATATATTTGTAATCTTCTTTGTGCATATTTTGAATTCTCTTTGCCTCAGTTTTATCTAAAATCCTTATTATCCTACAAGCCATGTTATCTGAAGCAGTAAAATTCTTTTCTACTTGTTTAAAGATATGTTTTATTTTTGGCCTATAAACTAAAAGAGGTATTTTTATTTTCCATAAACTAGATTCTGAATCCTGCAAAATTTTCTTCTAATATTATAGCTTGTAAACATATGTTGGATCTAGTTTAGGTACTAACAAAGAAGGATCATATGTACCTATGCTAGTTTCATACTCAAAAACATCATCAAATTTTCTCAAGCTTGGCAGGTTGTAATGCACTTAAGTCCTGCCACTATTTCTACAGATTGTAAGCAAATATTTTGCCTAAGGAAACCAACAAGTCCTAGACCCAAAGGCTCACAATGCTCAAGGATTTATATAAATTGTCTACTCACAGATAGGGTGGATTCTATACTCACCACCAGAGTATCATATAGCAAACAGAATCTCCATGACAAGAGAGGCATGGAGTCCTCATATTTATACAAGATAGAAGATAGTGGAGTGCTTGGATAATATACACATGTAGACAAAAGTGTCACAATACATGTTTGAAAAGAGATACTTGGAGAATGCTTGAGTAAAGGAGTACGAGTATCCTAAAGCATCTTCTAAAAAGGAGATCCATTTTTTTTAAGTATGGGAAATTTTCTATGGAATAAAAATTACATCTAAAGAAATAGTGGGGTCTTATTCTGATTTTTCTCAGAACAGTGTCTTCCATTTTACATAATTATTTAGTAAAATAATCATGTATTTTACGTATTCTACAAATTGATTGTTGGCAATTTGTAGAGTTGACAACCTCTTCTACTAACCATTATTCCATGTCGATGATAATTTGTTCAGGCTGACTATCAAGTACGTCTTCATCTGGTATAGCAGGACATGCTTGATCTTCAAGAAGTATCATGAGTCCATATAGTAATTCTTCATTGGCATATATTTTGATAGCATAATATTCCATAAAATTTACTCGGATGATGTAAATTGAAACTTTATTCATCCAATCACCATTTGGGATATAATGGGACATGAATGTTGTAAAAACTATTGTTTGTTTACAAAGCTCAAGTAATAAAAAAAATATCATCTAAAACATGTTTGAGAATGAGATGTTCCACCATGTTGGCTATGACTATACTCCATTGTGAAGTATTTACAAGGACATTTATTCTACCTATAGAATTATAAAAAAAATCTATAGAAAGAACTGAAAGCACGAGATTCCGGGAAAAGGAAACACTAGTTATGCAACATAAGACGAAAATGCAACATTCTCAAACCTCCCATTGTGATCGCCACTGAAAGCACGAGATTCCGGGAAAAGGAAACACTAGTTATGCAACATAAGACGAAAATGCAACGCTTTGATCCTATGCACTAAAACAGAGAAAGGAGACAACTTGGAAACGAAAGACAAGATGCAAAGAAATCACAGCCCTCTTTATTCAAATATCTTATCCTCGGTTACATAGACGTCTCCTCCACTTTTGGGGGCTAGGAGCGTTAAATTTGTCTTCATTACAATGTGTGACCTAGTCTTCCTCTTCCTGCGTGCCCACGATTGCAATGGGCGGGCCAAGATGCTGCCGCCGCTGATGTGGATAAGTTCTTCACTTCTAATTGCTTTTCCTGCAATCAAAGAAACAATGAAAATGTCAGTAGCACCTTCTGCAAATGAAAGGGTTTCATTCTCTAAAATCCACAAAATATGCATGTAAAAATTTGCCTGAAACAGTAAATACAGTGAGTCCAAATGGCTTGAAAACTTGACAGAAGACAAAAAATGTTACCAAAAGGCCATTGCCCCTAAGACAGCCGGCCAATCTACTTTCACCTGGTAATCGTCCCTGATAAGGACGATTGCTACTGTTAATCGTCCCTCTGTAGGATGATTGCTACTGTTAATCGTCCTTCGGCAGGACGATTGCTGCTATTAATCGTCCATTGCAGGGACGATTGATACTGTGTTGAAGAAGCCAACCTGCCGCTGCTCCAATGTCGATTCCCGAGACTTAAAAAATGCCTGCAAACAAGGGGTTTATGTAATTGGGGAAATTTTGGGACGACCCAGATGGTCGGATTCTCCCAATTTGGCCTCCATCACCAAGAAATTGGACGTTGTTACCTGCAAGTCAGTGGGACAACCAAAATAACAAAAGCATGATAATATTCGATGAAAACCTTTTGAAATCAAGATTCAAGATTCTGAACTATTTAACAGTAGAGAATAACATGGAATATGAACAAATGATAGAAAATGAACTACAACTAAATCCAAAAGGTGCGGGGTGCCCAAGTGGGCAGCCCATCGATGGAACTTGATTTTGGCACCAATCCACTTGGGATGGGCCCAAAATCTCTTAGGGGTGGGGGGTCAGCGAATTGGTTGGTTCAGGTGTCCATGTGTTGGAATTGGGTCGGATTCAAGCTTCCAAAATCCAACCAACAACCTCCCTTGCAAAAGATATTGGTGGATGTGGGAAGATGAATAAAAGGGGATGCAAGTGGGTCTCCAATTCGGCAGCACTTCGTTGCTTGAAAACTCCTTCAACCTGTCCATATTGGGTGAGAAAAGTCCCACATTTTATAGACCCAAGGGGTCTCTTTTTGGGAGGGAAGCACAAATTCCATATGTTGGTCATAGGCGCCATGTGGCAGTCTTGTCTTCCCAAGAGGGAGGGGAGTCCTCCATTGACTTGTGTTTTCATAATTGCTTCTTGTGACAGTCTTCTAACGGCCCTTCTGTCCACCTACACACACGTGCAAGGCGAGAGTCATCAAGCGACCTGTTTTGGGCTGCCACTTGGCGTCGTTTGTCGTTTTGCTCGTTAAACTTTGTAATCATCCCTGGGTGGGACGATTACAACAATCGTCCCTGGGTGAGACGATTGCAAGTTAGTAATCGTCCCTGGGTGAGACGAGTGCTGGGCAAAGTGTCTAAATGTACCAAATTGCTTCCTGACCTTACAAAATTGCTATGGAAGTGGTTAGGACCACTGTTTGACCTCTGAGGGCTGCCCTGGGGGCTATGTTTGTCAAAGCGATCAGTGTTTGCAGTCACATAATCGGGTTGGTGCTGTTTTGGTGTCTACAGATGCCCCTTTTTGGGAAGCGCTATTGGTGACACAGTGTTGAGAAAAAATAGATAACCAAAGCACTAATTATTAGGGTTTCTTGGTAACCTAACCAACTTTTGATGCCCCAAGTATGGGAAAGCACACTGAATCACATAAGATAGCATCGGCATCCCATAAAAATTGAAGAAGCATGTCAATAGATAAACATAATACTAGGGCATGAGTGGCGCGTTAACCCACCACAGTGGGACCAAGAATTACATCCACCACGTTGGGCACACAAAGAGCAACTTCCACCAAGAGACATCATAGCAACATCAGTGCCGCGGGCGGACCCTGTCCTCATCTCTGTGCATAGGGATGATCCATTCATGCCCATACGTCTAGAGCCGGATCCGAAGTGCAAAGACCATCAAGCTGGGGGTACCTCTATCCCCTGAAGAACCATAATCCAAACCAAAAAGCTCCAAGGATTATCGTAATCCCTTGGTCACCCAAAAAGCTCCAAGGATTATCGTAATCACTTGGTCAAAACCAAAAAGCTCCAAGGATTATCGCAATCTCTTGGTCACTCCAAAAGCTCCAAGGATTATCGCAATCCCTTGGTCACCCAAAAAGCTCCAAGGATTATCGCAATCCCTTGGTCACCCAAAAAGCTCCAAGGATTATCACAATCACTTGGTCAAAACCAAAAATCTCCAAGGATTATCGCAATCTCTTGGTCACTCCAAAAGCTCCAAGGATTATCGCAATCTCTTGGTCACACCCAAAAGCTCCAAGGATTATCGCAATCTCTTGGTCACACCAAAAAGCTCCAAGGATTATCGCAATCACTTGGTCAAAAACAAAAAGCTCCAAGGATTATCGCAATCTCTTGGTCAATCCAAAAAGCTCCAAGGATTATCGCAATCTCTTGGTCACCCAAAAAGCTCCAAGGATTATCGCAATCACTTGGTCACCCCAAAAGCTCCAAGTATTATCGCAATCACTTGGTCAAACCCAAAAAGCTCCAACGATTATCGCAATCGCTTGGTCAAAAATCAAAAAAAAAAAAAAACAACAAAAATCATCAAAAACAACAAATATTTGCATCTCAATTCTAGGCATACTCAAATTCATCATAAAATTCATATTCTCGCACCTCATTTCAACTTTACCAAAAACAATCCATCAAAATTACAAAAATACATAGCTGCATTAAGCATTGCATCCATACATTGCATATTTGTAGTCATACGGGTCAAATACCATAGGCTGCAATAGCTCTGATAGTCCATCTTGTTCCGCATTGTCTCATATTACAAAAACAACAAAAACACCATGCATAACTTTTACCACACTACAGTCAGTGGTCTAGGAATGTACCAAGAGTTTCAGTGATTCCAGTCATCATTTTCCTCTTTAGCCATGTAGCGTATCAAGTCAAACAGATTTTACGAAGGTAGAGTCATACTTGAAATACACCATGTTACGTAACATCCCAACACAAATCAAAACACTAAAAATTCCCAAATTGTGTGAACGAAAGACGAAACCTGCAAAATAATCTAGGTCACCACAAGCGAAACGGTTATCTTGCTCATCCCCCTGTGCGAATGACCCCTAGAATGCTGAGATTTGGCAAAAGGACAAGCATCCTCCCTACCCAATTCCCTAAGAATCCCTAAAGTTCTCAATAGTTGCAAAAAACAAAAAAGTTGCAAAATTTCAAAACTCCAAATTTGACAAAATACAGTGCACACATCAAAAGGCACAAACAACAGTGATTTTCGTCACTCCATGACCCCAATCCCTTGCTCGAAAGAAAAAAAAAATCAAAATAAACAGTGATCTCATCACTACAATGAGCAAGTATCCCAATACAATTGAAGAAAAGAAGGGAGTTGACCTTGAATCCCTGGAACTCTCAGCATTCTATAGGTCATAAGGCAAGCTTTAGTACCAATTTGGTTGATAGCCTATCGGTAACAGAAGTAAACCTCCCGCATGACGATATATCTATCACATTAACTTGCGTACAGATCAATGTTTGCATGTGGATGAGCTAGCTTATGGCATCCTGGATTACATCGCAGATTAATCTTAGTACATACAACAAAGGAATTCGTGGAGCTAATTAGGTGATCCTCAGTACAGGTTCGGTTGAAAGCCCATCTGGCACTGGTGGTATCCTGATAAATACCACAATAACGAACTCAATTGCACACACAGGGATGTGAAATAGCTTGGTTAAAAACAAGTCTGACTCATACCTTGTTCAAAAGTCTTGTAAGATAAAGTACAGTCATGGCTAGTGAGTTAAAACCGTCTGAGTCTCAGAAAACCTTAGCTACATTTCTAAACCAACTGCGCTACTTTTCATCCTTACAATACCATCAAAAAAATACAAAAAATAAAAACCACATGTATACATACAAAGTCATGCATCACAGCAATCGCCTAAAAACAAAATAACAGAGTTCTAAACAGTCCTTGGTGCCATAGCCAAACATCACAAACCCCATTCATCCATTTCATATTTGCATATCACATATAAATCAAAACCATTTGCATTCATCATAGCATATGCATCCATCAAAATAAATCAACATGCATACATCCATATTCATCAACCATCATGCACAAGATCAAAGAAAATCAAAACAACAAAAACAACAAATAAATGCAACACAAAAACAAAAAGCAATAAACATTGCCAGACACAAGTGCTCTTGCACTTAACCTCTTGGCATAGAAAAACTGATGTCAGGGTCTACATTGTCGCTATCCTACTCCCTAAGAAGGCTACCATAGCCGGACCGCTCCACGGGAAGACGGATTTTTGACAATTTCATCCCCAAACGACGTCACAAAAGGGTCAAAGCCCACTCAAAAACAATAAGAAAATCAAAACAACAAACAACAATAAACATTGCCAGACACAAGTGCTCTTGCACTTAACCTCTTGGCATAGCAAAATTGATGTCGGGGTTTACATTGTCACTATCCTACTCCCGAAGAAGGCTACCATAGCCGGACCGCTCCACGGGAAGACAGATTTTTGACAATTTAATCCCCAAATGGTGTCACAAAAAAAAAAAACAACAAAACAACAAAAAATGCAACACAAAACCAACAATAAACATTGCCAGACACAAGTGCTCTTGCACTTAACCTCTTGGCATAGAAAAATTGATGTCGGGGTTTACATTGTCACTATCCTACTCCCTAAGAAGGCTACCATAGCCGGACCGCTCCACGGGAAGACGGATTTTAGACAATTTCATCCCCAAACGACATCACAAAAGGGTCAAAGCCCACTCAAAAACAGTACAAAATTCAACAAAAACAAACAGCAAAAAAACATTGCCGGACATAAGTGCTCTTGCACTTAACCTCTAGGCAAATAAAATCGATGTCGAGGTCCAAATTATCGCTCTCCTACTTCCCCAAGAAGGCTACAATAGCCGGACCGCTCCATGGGAAGTTAGGTTTTCGATGATTTCACCTCATTATGGCATCACCAAAAGGGTTAACACCCACCAAAAATAGGTCCAAATGTTGGAAAAATTGCACACGCTTAACGGTAAACCCTTTAAAGGCACCCTTGCACAAGTCATCTTGGGTCAAGCGACTTGTCGCTTCTCTCACGAAGGTCATTCCCTCATCGATTTGTCGCTTGAGGGGGTAGTCACACTTAGTCACCAACCAACAATCACACACCCAATTAAGGAAAACGACATGCATTCAAAGAATCATTGACAAAGACAATCACGCTCCTGCTTGGGGCGATAAACAAGCAACAATCAAATCAATCAAACACTTGGCATTTCATGAATCATGAACACAAGGTTCCCCCTGAGGATAAAAACGCCCTTTGCTTGTTCATGATCGATCAATGTCTAAGTTCAAGTCACACCTCAACAAAACAGGTTAATACTTGAAATCAAATTCCTTAGCTCGTCAGAAGCAAGGATTCAAGAATGCATGCCCTTTCCATACTTGGGGCATCAAAAGTTGGTTAGGTTACCAAGAAACCCTAATCATTAGTGCTTTGGTTATCTATTTTTGCTCAGCACTGTGTCACCCGTAGCGCTTCCCAAAAAGGGGCATCTGTAGACACCAAAACAGCACCAATCCGATTATGTGACTGCAAACACTGATCGCTTTGACAAACACAGCCCCCAGGGCAGCCCTCAGAGGTTAAACAGTGGTCTTAACCACTTTCATAGCAATTTTGTAAGGTCAAGAAGCAATTTGGCACACTTGGACACTTTGCCCAGTATTCGTCTCACCCAGGGACGAATTCAAAATAGAATTCGTCCCACCCTAGGACGAATTCTGAATTCATCCCTGGGTGGGACGAATTCTAAGCTTAACGGGAAAAAAGACAAATGGTGCCAAGTGGCAGCCCAGAATAGTCAGTTGATGACTCCTGCCTTGCACGCGTGTGTAGGTGGACAGAGGGGCCGTTAGAAGACTGTCACAAAAGGCATTTATCAAAGCCCAAGTCAACGGAGGACTCCCCTCCCTCATGGGAAGACAAGACCGCCACATGGCGCCTATGACCAACACATGGCATTTGTGCTTCCCTCCCAAAAGAGACCCCATGGGTCTATAAAAGGTGGGACTTTTCTCACCCAAAATATACAGAGTTGAAGGAGTTTTCAAGCAACGAAGTGCTTGCCGAGTTGAAGACCCACTTGCATCCCTTTTGGTTCACCTTCCCACATCCACCAATCTCTTTTGCAAGGGAGGTTGTTGGGTGGCCTTTGGAAGCTCGAACCTGACCCAAATCCAACACATGGACACCTGAACCAACCAATTCGCCGACCCCCCAATCCTAAGAGGTTTTGGGCCCATCCCTAGTGGATTGGCTCCAAAATCAAGTGCCAACGGTGGGAGGCCCACTTGGGCACCCCGCACTTCCCAAGTCCTATTTTAAGTTTTAGAGCATTTTAGATTACTTTTTCAGGTTGCATTTTGTGTTATTAGGTTTGATTAACCCATAGTTGCAATTTTGTAACTTTTGGTCAGATTCTAGTATGTTTTGTGTCGCTTTGTTGTTTCGCTGACTTGCAGGTGTCGAGGTCAAATTCCCGAGGGTAGAGGCCAAATTGGGAGAATCCGACCATCTGGGTCGTCCCAAAATGGCCCCAATTACATAACCCCCCTGTTTGTAGGCGTTTTGCAGGTCTCGGATCGACATTGGAGCAGCAGTCGGTTTCTTCAACACGGAAGAATTCGTCCCACCCGGGGACGAATTGCGATCAGAATTCATCCCGCCCGGGGACGAATTCCGGTTGAAGGCAGATTGGCCAGTGTCTCGGTGGCAATGGCCTTCTGGTAACATTTTCTATCTTCTGGCAAGTTTTGAGGCTGTTTAGAATCATTTTGTTTACTTGTTTTAGATAAATGTTTGCATGCATATTTCGTTAATTTTAAAGAACAAACACTTTTCACTTGCAGCAGGTGCTACTGACATATTGGTTGTTTCTTTGTTCGTAGGAGGAGCAGCAAAGGTAAGGACTCATCAGCGTAAGCGGCGGCATCGTCTTGGCCCGTCCATTCAAACATGGGCACGCGGAAAGAGGAAGACTAAGTCACATATTGTAACAAATACGAATTTAACGCTCCTAGCCCCCAAAAAGGGAGGAGACGTCCATGTAACCGAGGATAAGATATTTGAATAAAGAGGGCTGTGATTTCTTTACATATTTTCTTTCATTTTCAAATTGTCTCCTTTCTTCGTTTTTGTGCATAGGATTAAAGCGTTACATTTCGTCTTATGTTGCATAATTAGTACTCCCTCTGCCCGGAATCTCGTGCTTTTAGTGGCGATCATGGTGGGATGCATAGGACAACAGTACCGAGGGAAGACCCCGCCTTCCTTTTTGCACATAGAGATGAATTTGCACCTAGAGAGGATCCATTCGTGCCTGTTCCCGTAGAGCCAGATCCAGAGTATAGGGAACATCTAAAAGAATCAAGTCATCACACCCGTGGTTCTGGAGACCAAATTCATTCCATCCACATGATCTCCATTGATTTGACCACACCCATCCGCAATTCGATCGATCCATCATGGTCATTGCATCTAGACATGGATGCCATCGACTGGGATCACGTCAACTCACCATTGTCACCATCGAGTCATCGGCCTTTCGGTGAAATGCTTCATTTTACCCCAAGGACAACTCGGGATATCTTTCAAGCTGAAGAGGGACCCGAGGTTCCAAACATAGATCTTAACTCAGGTGATGATATCCATTTGATCCCAACTCCACATCGGTTGGAGGATGGATCCCACATGTCGGTCGAGGAGACGGCGACGTGAGACATCGGCACGGATCCAATGAATCCACGGATTCTCAAGCCAGGGGTAAGCCTTTCCCCCGAAGAGCAAGCCGAATATATTGCCCTTCTCAAAGAGAAGAAGGAGGTTTTTGCATGGTCATACAAAGATATGCCGGGACTAGACCCGCAACTAGTCATGCACAATTTAACGCTTGATCCGAAAATCAAGCCAGTAAAGCAAAAACTAAGAAAGATGCACCCAACAGTGGCCTTGATGGTCAAAGATGAACTACAAAAGTTGTTGGATGCACAATTTGTCATCTGCGTGGATTATCCACCATGGTTGTCCAACATGGTTCCCGTCAAGAAGCCCAACGGGAGGATTCACATATGCACCGACTTTCGAGACCTAAACAAAGCGAGTCCTAAGGATGATTTCCCCTTGCCAAGCATCGACGCATTGGTAGATGCTACAGCAGGTCACGAAATGCTCTCCCTAATGGACGGTTTCTCAGGATACAATCAAATTCGTATCAATCTTGAAGACCAACTCAAAACGGCATTCACAATGCCTTGGGGGACATTTTGCTATAAGGTCATGCCTTTTGGCCTTAAAAACGCTGGCGCTACATACCAACGTGCTATGACTTATATCTTCCATGATTACATGCACAAAAATTTGGAAGATTACATGGATGATTTGTTAGCCAAGTCTCTCTTGCGCTCAGATCATCTCGGTGACTTAAGCAAGATTCTCGATCGCCTCATAGAGCATAAGGTCAGACTGAATCCCAAGAAGTGCGTGTTCGGCGTCACATCTGGAAAACTCTTGGGTTTTATAGTCTCAAAGAGAGGCATCGAAGTGGACCCAAACAAATTCAAGGAAATCCTTGAAATGGCTCCCCCAACCACTATCAAGCAGCTTAGAAGTCTGCAAGGAAAGGTCGCATCGATTAAACGCTTCATAGCGCAATTATCTGACAAATGCCGACCAATGAACAAATTATTGCACAAGGGGGTCACATTTCATTGGGATGACGAGTGCCAGTCAACCTTAGATGAAAATAAACATTACTTGGCTTCGTCGCCGATGTTGCACCACCTAGACCAGGTGTGCCGTTCTACTTATACATCTCAGCTACGAGGTGGCAGCAGGCGCAATGCTAGCCTAGAAGAATGAACTTCACAAAGAACAGAGGCTACTTACTATCTTAGCCGCACCCTAGTCGATTACTGAACTTAACTATGCATACGTTGAAAAACTGCGTTGGCAGTGGTGTTTGCTACCAAAAGGCTACGCCACTACATGCTGAGCAACACTACGTATGTTGTGTCTAAGGAGAATCCATTGCGATACATGATGAGTCGTACTTATCATAGTAGTCGCACGGCAAAATGGATCATGTTGTTGATGAAATTTGACATTGAGTTTATTGGGCAAAAATCTATAAAAGGACAAGTCATAGCCGATCAACTAGAAGAGGCTCCTCTTGAAGACGATCAGCCTCTAGTCATAGAACTACCCGATGATGGGGTCTTCCATGTCTCAGAATCGCTAGATTCTGAAGAGCCTGAGTCTCAGGCCGACATAACCTTATTCTTCGATGGTTCTAAATGCGAGCAAGGTGGTGGCACGGGAATTGTATTCTTCACACCGCAGGGGCGCTCCAATGCCCTCGTCATTTAAATTAAACTTCCAGTGCACCAACAACAATGCAGAATATGAAGCCTTGCTCCTAGGTCTTCAGACAACAATCGCCATGAACATCAAAAGACTGAACATCTTTGGCGATTCACTGTTAATCGTCAATCAAGTCAAAGGGGTGTATCAATGCAAATGCCCGATTTTGAAGGCCTATAAAGCCCTCGTGGATAAATTCCTGGCAAAACTTGAGTGGTATGACATCGAGGCACTCCCTCGATCATCGAATCATTTTGCGGACACAATGGCCTCCTTGGGGTCACTAATCCCGCAAGACCTTTTCGGTGATATAACAACCATTCAGGTCAAAACCTTATCGCAACCCGTGATGGAGCGCGCAAGCTCAGACTTGACGCCAGGAATCCACATGATCCGGATCGAACCATCTTCGGATAAGTTCTTTCGAATCCGAGACTATTTGAAACATGCCAACTGGGGTCTTTGTTCTCCCCCACTCCCATTAATAGCAACACAACGCTATTCTTACAAGTTCTATCCCAATCAGCATTTGTTAGGGAAGAACTCCAAAAGGGATTGGATGTTCAAAGCTGTCGAGGTATCCGATCAACAGGACTGGTATTTACCCATAAGAGACTACCTCAAGTTAGGTAATCTACCCTTTGGATTGACACAAGCCGCAAAACAAACATTCAAACAGAAAGCGGCAAAATATGTCTTGATAGGAGACATTTTGTATCGTCGCAGCTATGACGGAATTCTTCTTCGTTGCTTGGACCAGCAAGAGTCCACTTGGGCAGTCACCCAAGCGCATGACGGTACATGTGGCGGCCACTTTAGTGGTATGGCCATTGCAAAGCGCATTCTTCGCATGGGCTATTATTGGCCATCTTTAGAGCGAGATTGTTGCGCGTATGTCAAGAGGTGCGTGAAATGTCAACATCATGCCAATTTAATGCACGCACCTTCCCAAGCCCTACAGACAGTCCAGTCTACTTGGCCATTTTCGTAGTGGGGCCTCGATCTAATCGGAAAGATCTCCCCTACATCGTCAGGCCGTCACACGTTTATCATAACGGCCACAGAATATTTTACCAAATGGGTGGAAGCAATTTCGTTAACCTCTACGATAGGACCCCGCATTGCGGAGTTCATTTTGCATTACATCATATGTCGTTTTGGTATTCCATCCAAAATAATCTCGGATAATGGGCCATCATTCAAGAACAAAGACGTGCGTGCTTTAACCACAAAGTACAAAATTCAGCACAGCTTTTCAACACCCTATTATCCGCAAGCAAATGGGCAAGGAGAGGCGTCAAACAAAATGCTAGTCGCCATCCTTAAAAAGATCATCGCAGATAGTCATAAGGATTGGCACATACAAATCCCACTTGCCCTTTGGGCTTATCGCACTAGCATTCGGACGCCCACTAGGGCAACTCCGTTTTCACTAGTGTATGGCTCAGAGGCAATAATGCCTCTCGAGTTGGAAATTCCTTCCCTGCGCATATCAATGCAAGAGTTCATCGATGATAACACTACGCGGCAGGCCCGATTAGACCAACTTACGTTGCTTGACGAACGACGTGTTAATGCTCTTGAGCACTTACGTATCTATCAAGAGCGACTTAAGAAAGCTTACAACATGAAGGTCCACCTAAGGGACTTTCGGGTTGGTGATTTGGTTTTGAAGGAAAACCAACAAAATTCTAATTTGCCGCCCCACCTGAGGGATAAATTCATGGCAAATTGGTTAGGTCCTTATGTCATTGATAGCAAAATAGGACCCGGGACATACCGGCTAGCTTCTCTTGATGGTATCAAGGAAATAGAACCCTTGAATATCAGTCATTTGAGACCATTTCATATCTAAGAAAGCCATATCCAAAAAAAAAAAAAACTCCAAGGATTATCGCAATCTCTTGGTCAAATCCAAAAAGCTCCAAGGATTATCGCAATCTCTTGGTCAAATCCAAAAAGCTCCAAGGATTATCGCAATCTCTTGGTCACCCAAAAAGCTCCAGGTTATGCATCTGTAGCAGCCTACGCTCTTGGTCACCCAAAAAGCTCCAAGGATTATCACAATCTCTTGGTCAAATACAAAAGGCTCCAAGGATCCCCGCAATCTCTTGGTCAATCCAAAAGGCTCCAAGGATCCCCGCAATCTCTTGGTCAATCCAAAAAGCTCCAAGGATTATCGCAATCTCTTGGTCAATCCAAAAAGCTCCAAGGATTATCGCAATCACTTGGTCAAAACCTAAAAAGCTCCAACGAATATCCTAAATCGCCTGGTCAAAAATCAAAAAATTTCAAAAACAACAAAATACATCAAAAACAACAAAAATTTGCATCTCATTTCTACGCATTCTCAAATTCATCAATTGAGAGTTTTCTCACATCTCATCTTCATACTCGCCAAACTCAATTCATCAAAAATACAAAATATGTAGCTGCATTAGCATTGCATCCATACATTGCATATTTGTGGTCGTATAGGTCAAAGGCACCATAAACTAAAATTGCTCTAATAAAACATCTTGTTCCCCACTGTTCCATTTCATAAACACAACGGACACACCATGCATAACTTTTACCACACTACAGTCAGTGGTCTGTAAATGTACCAAGAGTTTCAGTGATTCAGTTATCATTTTCCTCTTTAGCCATGTAGCGTATCAAGTCGAACAGATTTTACGAAGGTAGAGTCATACTTGAAATACACCATGTTACGTAACATCCCAACACAAATCAAAACACTAAAAATTCCCAAGTTATGTGAACGAAATATGAACTGCACAGTAATCTAGGTCACCATAAGCGAAACGGTTATCTTGCTCATCCCCCTGTGTGGATGACCCAAAGAATGTTGAGAGTTGGCAAAAGGACAAGCATCCTCCCTACCCAATTCCCCAAGAATCCCTAATTCTCAATAGTTGCAAAACATCAAAAATTTGCAAAACGTCAAAACATCAAAATTTGACATCCTACAGTGCACACATCAAATGCACAAAGCAACAGTGATTTTCGTCACTCCATATTTCCAATCCCTTGCTCAAAAGAAAAACAAATCAAAATAAACAGTGATCTCATCACTACAATGAGCAAGTATCCCAATACAATTGAAGAAAAGAAGGGAGTTGACCTTGAATCCCTAGAACTCTCAGCATTCTAAAGGTCTTCTCGCATGACGATATATCTGTCACATTAACTTGCGTACAGATCAATGTTTGCATGTGGATAAGCTAGCTTATGACATCCTAGAAAACATCGCGGATTAATCTAACTAAACATAACAAAGGAGCTAGTGGAGCTAGTTAGGTGATCCTCAATACAGGTTCGGTTGAAAGCCCATCGGCATCGGCGGTATCCCGATAAATACCACATAAATGAACTCAATAGCACACACGGGGATGTAAAATAACGTGGTCAAAAACAAGTCCGATTCATACCTTGTTCAAAAGTCTTGTAAGATAAAGTACGGTCATGGCTAGTGAGTTAAAACCGTCTGAGTCTCAGAAAACCTTAGCTACATTTCTAAACCAACTGCGCTACTTTTCATCCTTACAATACCATCAAAAAAAAAAAAAACAAAAAAAAAAACCACATGTATACATACAAAGTCATGCATCACAAAAAAAAAAAAAAAAAAGAATTAAAGAGCGTCTTAAACAGTCTATGGTGCCATAGCCAAACATCACAAATCTCATTCATCCATTTCATCTATGTATATCACATATAAATAAAAAACATTTGCATTCATCGTAGCATATGCATCCATCAAAATAAATCAACATAATACATCCATATTCAAGAAAATCAAAACAACAAAAACAACAAATAAATGCAACACAAAAACAAAAAGCATAAACATTGCCAGACACAAGGGCTCTTGCACTTAACCTCTTGGCATAGCAAAACTGATATCGAGGTTTACATTGTCACTATCCTACTCCCTAAGAAGGCTACCATAGCCGGACCGCTCCACGGGAAAACGGATTTCAAGACAATTTAATCCCCAAATGGTGTCACAAAACAACAAAAACATCACAAAAAAAGCAACACAAAAACATAGCAATAAACATTGCCAGACACAAGTGCTTTTGCACTTAACCTCTTGGCATAGAAAAATAGATGTCGAGGTTCAAATTATCACTCTCCTAATTCCCCAAGAAGGCTATCATAGCCGGACCGCTCCACGGGAAATAGGTTTTCGATGATTTCACCTCATTATGACATCACCAAAAGGGTTAACACCCACCAAAAATAGGTCCATATGTTGGAAAAATTGCACACGCTTAACGGTAAACCCTCTAAAGGCACCCTTGCACAAGTCATCTTGGGTCAAGCGACTCGTCGCTTCTCTCACGAAGGTCATTCCCTCATCGATTCGTCGCTTGAGGGGGTAGTCACACTTAGTCACCAACCAACAATCACACACCCAATTAAGGAAAACGACATGCATTCAAAGAATCATTGACAAAGACAATCACGCTCCTGCTTGGGGTAGTAAACAAGCAACAATCAAATCAATCAAACACTTGGCATTTCGTGAATCATGAATACAAGGTTCCCCCTGAGGATAAAAATGCCCTTCACCTATTCATGACTGATCAATGTCTAAGTTCAAGTCACACCTCACCAAAACAGTTTAACACTTGAAATCAAATTCCTTAGCTCGTCAGAAGCAAGGATTCAAGAATGCATGCCCTTTCCATACTTGGGGCATCAAAAGTTGGTTAGGTTACCAAGAAACCCTAATCATTAGTGCTTTGGTTATCTATTTTTGCTCGAAGCTGCGTCACCCGCAGCGCTTCCCAAAAAGGGGCATCCGTAGACACCAAAACAGCACCAATCCGATTATGTGATCTGCAAACATCGATCGCTTTGACAAACACGGCCCCAGGGGCAGCCCTCGAGAGGTCAAAAAGTGGTCCTAACCACTTCCATAGCAATTTTGTGAGGTCAAGATGCAATTTGGCACATTTAGACACTTTGCCTAGTACTCGTCTCACCCAGGGACGATTACTAACTTGCAATCATCTCACCCAGGGATGATTGTTGTAATCGTCCCACCCAGGGACGATTACCAAGTTTAATGGGCAAAACGACAAATGATGCCAAGTGGCAGCCCAGAACAGTCAGTTGATGACTCCTGCCTTGCACGCGTGTGTAGGTGGACAGAAGGGCCGTTAGAGGACTGTCACAAGAAGCAATTATGAAAACACAAGTCAATGGAGGACTCCCCTCCCTCATGGGGAGACAAGGCGCCACATGGCGCCTATGACCAACACATGGCATTTGTGCTTCCCTCCCAAAAGAGACCCCTTGGGTCTATAAAAGGTGGGACTTTTCTCACCCAAGATAGACGAGGTTGAAGGAGTTTTCAAGCAACGAAGTGCTTTGCCGAATTGGAGACCCACTTGCATCCCCTTTTATTCATCTTCCCACATCCACCAATCTCTTTTGCAAGGGAGGTTGTTGGTTGGCTTTTGGAAGCTTGAATCCGACCCAATTCCAACACATGGACACCTGAACCAACCAATTCGCCGACCCCCCACCCCTAAGAGATTTTGGGCCCATCCCAAGTGGATTGGTGCCAAAATCAAGTTCCATCGGTGGGCTGCCCACTTGGGCACCCCGCACCTTTTGGATTTAGTTGTAGTTCATTTTCTGTCATTTGTTCATATTCCATGTTATTCTCTGTTGTTCAATAGTTCAGAATCTTGAATCTTGATTTCAAAAGGTTTTCATCGAATATTATCATGCTTTTGTTATTTTGGTTGTCCCACTGACTTGCAGGTAACAACGTCCAATTTCTCGGTGATGGAGGCCAAATTGGGAGAATCCGACCATCTGGGTCATCCCAAAATGGCCCCAATTACATAACCCCCTTATTTGCAGGCATTTTGCAGGTCTCGGGAATCGACATTGGAGCAGCGGCAGGTCGGCTTCTTCAACACAGTATCAATCGTCCCTGCAAGGGACGATTAACAGCAGCAATCGTCCTGTCGAAGGACGATTAACAGCAGCAATCGTCCTGCAGAGGGACGATTAACAGTAGCAATCGTCCTTATCAGGGATGATTACCAGGTGAAAGCAGATTGGTCGGCTGTCTCAGGGGCAATGGCCTTTTGGTAACATTTTCTGTCTTCTGTCAAGTTTTCAAGCCATTTGGACTCACTGTATTTACTGTTTCAAGCAGATGTTTACATGCATATTTCGTGGATTTTAGAGAATGAACCCCTTTCATTTGCAGCAGGTGCTACTGACATTTTCATTGTTTCTTTGATTGTAGGAAAAGCAATCAGAGGTGAAGAACTTATCCACATCAGTGGCGGCAGCATCTTGGCCCGCCCATTGCAATCGTGGGCACGCGGGAAGAGGAAGACTAGGTCACACATTGTAATGAAGACAAATTTAACGCTCCTAGCCCCCAAAAGGGGAGGAGACGTCTATGTAACCGAGGATAAGATATTTGAATAAAGAGGGCTGTGATTTCTTTGCATCTTGTCTTTCATTTCCAAGTTGTCTCCTTTTTCTGTTTTAGTGCATAGGATCAAAGCGTTGCATTTTCGTCTTATGTTGCATAGCTAGTGTTTCCTTTGCCCGAAATCTCGTGCTTTCAGTGGCGATCACAGTGATCCACCCTAATTAACATAATAGAAATTTTCATGTTATGTGATTTTTGATGCCCTAATAAGACTAATATGAATCTTTGTTAGACACTAATGAAGACTAGTTATGTGATTTTTGATGCCCTAGTATGAATCTCGTGCTTTGATTCCGGGCAAAGGAAACACTAGTTATGCAACATAAGACGAAAATGCAACGCTTTGATCCTATGCACTAAAACAGAGAAAGGAGACAACTTGGAAACGAAAGACAAGATGCAAAGAAATCATAGCCCTCTTTATTCAAATATCTTATCCTCGGTTACATAGACGTGTCCTCCCCTTTTGGGGGCTAGGAGCGTTAAATTTATCTTCATTACAATGTGTGACCTAGTCTTCCTCTTCCCGCGTGCCCATGATTGCAATGGGCGGGCCAAGATGCTACCGTCGCTGATGTGGATAAGTTCTTCACTTCTGATTGCTTTTCCTGCAATCAAAGAAACAATGAAAATGTCAGTAGCTACCTGCTGCAAATGAAAGGGGTTCGTTCTCTAAAATCCATGAAATATGCATGTAAACATCTGCCTGAAACAGTAAATACAGTGAGTCCAAATGACTTGAAAACTTGACAGAAGACAGAAAATGTTACCAAAAGGCCATTGCCCCTGAGACAGCTGGCCAATCTGCTTTCACCTGGTAATCGTCCCCTGATAAGGACGATTGCTACGATAATCGTCCCTCTGCAGGACGATTGCTACTGTTAATCGTCCTTCGGTAGGACGATTGCTGTTGTTAATCGTCCCTTGCAGGGACGATTGATACTGTGTTGAAGAAGTCGACCTACCGCTGCTCCAATGTCGATTCCCAAGACCTACAAAATGCCTGCAAACAAGGGGGTTATGTAATTGGGGCCATTTTGGGACGACCCAGATGGTCGGATTCTCCCAATTTGGCCTCCATCACCGAGAAATTGGACGTTGTTACCTGCAAGTCAGTGGGACAACCAAAATAACAAAAGCATGATAATATTCGATGAAAACCTTTTGAAATCAAGATTCAAGATTCTGAACTATTGAACAATAGAGAATAACATGGAATATGAACAAATGACAGAAAATGAACTACAACTAAATCCAAAATGTGCGGGGTGCCCAAGTGGGCAGCCCACCGATGGAACTTGATTTTGGCACCAATCCACTTGGGATGGGCCCAAAATCTCTTAGGGAGTGGGGGTCGGCGAATTGGTTGGTTCGGTGTCCATGTGTTGGAATTGGGTCGGATTCAAGCTTCCAAAAGCCAACCAACAACCTCCCTTGCAAAAGAGATTGGTGGATGTGGGAAGATGAATAAAAGGGGATGCAAGTGGGTCTCCAATTCAGCAACACTTCGTTGCTTGAAAACTCCTTCAACCTGTCCATATTGGGTGAGAAAAGTCCCACCTTTTATAGACCCAAGGGGTCTCTTTTTGGGAGGGAAGCACAAATGCCATGTGTTGGTCATAGGCACCATGTGGCAGTCGTGTCTTCCCAAGAGGGAGGGGAGTCCTCCATTGACTTGTGTTTTCATAATTGCTTCTTGTGATAGTCTTCTAATGGCCCTTCTGTCCACCTACACACGCGTGCAAGGCAGGAGTCATCAACTGACTGTTCTGGGCTGCCACTTGGCATCATTTGTCGTTTTGCCCATTAAACTTTGTAATCGTCCCTGGGTGGGACGATTACAACAATTGTCCCTAGGTGAGACGATTGCAAGTTAGTAATCGTCCCTGGGTGAGACGAGTCTTGGGCAAAGTGTCTAAATGTACCAAATTGCTTCCTGACCTTACAAAATTGCTATGGAAGTGGTTAGGACCACTGTTTGACCTCTGAGGGCTGCCCTGGGGGCTGTGTTTGTCAAAGCGATTAGTGTTTGCAGTCACATAATCGGGTTGGTGCTGTTTTGGTGTCTACAGATGCCCCTTTTTGGGAAGTGCTACGGGTGACGCAGTGCTGAGCAAAAATAGATAACCAAAGCACTAATGATTAGGGTTTCTTGGTAACCTAACCAACTTTTGATGCCCCAAGTATGGAAAGGGCATGCATTCTTGAATCCTTGCATCTGACGAGCTAAGGAATTTGATTTCAAGTATTAACCTGTTTTGTTGAGGTGTGACTTGAACTTAGACATTGATCAGTCATGAATAGGCAAAGGGCATTTTTATCCTCAGGGGGAACCTTGTGTTCATGATTCAAGAAATGCCAAGTGTTTGATTGATTTGATTGTTGCTTGTTTACTGCCCCAAGCAGGAGCATGATTGTCTTTGTCAATGATTCTTTGAATGCATGTCATTTTCCTTAATTGGGTGTGTGATTGTTGGTTGGTGACTAAGTGTGACTACCCCCTCAAGCGACGAATCAATGAGGGAATGACCTTCGTGAGAGAAGCGACGAGTCGCTTGACCCAATATGACTTGTGCAAGGGTGCCTTTTAAGGGTTTACCGTTAAGCGTGTGCAATTTTTCCAACATATGGACCTATTTTTGGTGGGTGTTAACCCTTTTGGTGATGTCATAATGAGGTGAAATCGTCAAAAACCTATTTCCCGTGGAGCGGTCCGGCTATGATAGCCTTCTTGGGGAATTAGGAGAGTGATAATTTGAACCTCGAAATCTATTTTTCTATGCCAAGAGGTTAAGTGCACAAGCACTTGTGTCTGGCAATGTTTATTGCTATGTTTTTGTGTTGCTTTTTTTGTGATGTTTTTGTTGTTTTGTGACACCATTTGGGGATTAAATTGTCTGAAATCCATTTTCCCATGGAGCGGACCGGCTATGGTAGCCTTCTTAGGGAGTAGGATAGTGACAATGTAAACCTTGATATCAGTTTTGCTATGCCAAGAGGTTAAGTGCAAGAGCCCTTGTGTCTGGCAATGTTTATGCTTTTTGTTTTTGTGTTGCATTTATTTGTTGTTTTTGTTGTTTTTATTTTCTTGAATATGGATGTATTATTGATGTAGGAGCATCCGGCAGCACCAGCAACAGAGGCATCAAGTGTCAAGGAAAATAGTGTTGAAGAGTCGGCATAGGAAGAAAAAGTGGCAAAGACAGAAAACCGTCACAATTTCGGTACGTGTCACGAAATCGCGACAAAAATTGGCAAGGAAGAAGTGCGGCAGAAGGGGCCATGATTTTACGACATGTCGCGAAATCGCGACCCACGATTTCGTGACGTGTCGTGAAATCGTGACAGTTTGTCGGAGAGGGACGAAGGCGCAGAAGGGGGCGCAATTTCGTGACATGTCACGAAATCGCGACCCACGATTTTGCGACATGTCACGAAATCGTGACAGATTTCGAAAGCGGACGAAGAGGCGAAAAGGTGTAACAAAATCGCGACGTCGCGATTTCGCAAAAATCACCAGCAACAGAGGCATCAAGTGTCAAGGAAAATAGTGCTGAAGAGTCGACACAGGAAGAAAAAGCGGCAAAGACAGAAAACCGTCGCGATTTCGCTACGTGTCGCGAAATCGCGACAGAAATCGACAAGGAAGAAGTGCGGCAGAAGGGGCCGCGATTTTGTGACATGTCATGAAATCGTGCCCGACGATTTCACGACATGTCACGAAATCATGACAGTTTGTCGGAGAGGGACGAAGGCGCAAAAGGGGGCACGATTTCGCGACATGTCGCGAAATCGTGACCCGCGATTTTGCGACATGTCACAAAATCATGACAGATTTCGAAAGCGGACGAAGAGGCGGAAAGGTGTAGCGAAATCGCGACGTCGCGATTTCACGACGTCGCGAAATCACGACGTCAAGGCAAGGAGGAAGAAGATGCAGCAGAAGGGGGCACGATTTCGCGACATGTCACGAAATCGTGACTCGCGATTTTGCAACATGTCGCGAAATCGCGACAGGTTGCAGAACAAAGGAGAGAACGAGAAAATGGTCGCGATATCGCGACGTCGCGATATCACGACGTCACGATATCGCGACGTCGCGAAATCACGACGCAAATTGGACAAGCGGGTGCGGAGGAAAAATGGTCGCGATATCACGACATGTCGCGATATCGCGACCAAAATGAGAAGCAAGTGCAGGAAGCAAAATGGTCGCGATATCGCGACATGTCGCGATATCGCGACCAAAATGGGAAGCAAGCACAAGGAGCCAGAAACGTCGCGATATCGCGACATGTCACGATATCGCGACGGAGAGAGAAAATGGCGCGGGAGGAAGAGAAAAAGATGGCGGGAACGGTGTTTTCGAAGACTGTTCGAAATGGACACGTGGACTGCCACGTGTATCCTCGAAGTTGTAAAGGGCACGTGCCTTGAAGATTGCGCATTAAGGAGAGGGCAAGCTGAATTTAAACACGTGATTAGCTACGTGTTTAAATTAAAAAGTGGAGAGCACGTATTCGGGTTGTTGAGAACGGCCGCGTGCATTAAAGGAAGAGAACCACCATTTGAAAGTCTTTTCGAAAATAGCTATTTCAGAGCATGGCCGGTATGGAGGAGATGGCAGTACAGAGTACGGCGGTGGTTGCAGGTCGAGGGAGACCACAAATGCAAACAATAGTGTAGATCGGGCAGAGATTGCCATTAATGACAATTTTGAAAACCCGGGAAGGAGGGAAATTCGAGCGGGAATGTTGGTTGGTAGAGGCATTAATTGCGTGAGAGGGTCGGGGCCTCTATAAAAACCCATTTTATTGTTTTAATCAGGATGGCGGACCGGAGAATACCCTGAGAGTCTAGGAGTGAGGAAGCGGAGAACCGAGCCGAGGGCCGGTGATTGTAAGCCTACGGGCTGTGATTTTTTTGCATGTATATTTCTAAGTGTTTTTAATGAAAATGCAGGGTTTGTGCAGAAGGGTGTTTTTCGTGCCCCGTCAGTGGTATCAGAGCGGGAGTTCCTGAGTGCGTAAACAGACCGCCGACCGTGAGGCAGTTTGCGCCAGGACCTACGGGAGGGTTTTGAGAAGGAGAGAAAGAGAGAGTTTAGCATCCCCGAGCGTGTTAGCAGACCATCGGACGTGAGGCAGCTACACCGGGATCAGTTAGAGCTTTGTGAGAAGAGCAAAATGTATTCCCAAAGAAGACGGGACAGCAAGGAGGAAGACATGGTGTCGGAAGAGGAAGTCAAAGCATTGAAGCGGCAATTAAAATCATTGCAAAAGGAGTGGCTTGCAATGAAGTTACGGGAGAAAGAAGAACGGCAAAAAATGCGGGAAGAGAGACAGAGAAAAAAGGAAGAAAGGATAAAGGAGGCTGTAGAAGAAAAATGCAGCAGTACCGGGACCTACCCGGAAGAAGGCACAGATCTTTCTATGCAAAAGGAGGAAATACAGCAGGCTGCAGAAGAAGTTTGCAGCAGTGGAGAAATTTGTTCGGTTGAAGATAGAAGTGTGGGCCCGGAGCCGAGGTCGAAGCAGTTTGCAGAGACAGAGATGAGTCCGAAAGTGTTGCGGGAGGCAGCAACCGGACCCAGCAGAAGTGAAGATCACTTCTTCACTTACCCCGGGTGTCTGATGCAGGAGCATCCGACAGCACCAGCAACAGAGGCATCAAGTGTCAAGGAAAATAGTGCTGAAGAGTTGGCACAGGAAGAAAAAGCGGCAAAGACAGAAAACCGTCATGATTTCGCTAATTGTCACGAAATCGCGATAGAAATCGGCAAGGAAGAAGTGCGGCAGAAGGGGCCATGATTTTGCGACATGTCATGAAATCGTGACCCGCGATTTCGTGACGTGTCACGAAATCACGACAGTTTGTCGGAGAGGGACGAAGGCGTAGAAGGGGGCGCGATTTCGTGACATGTCGCGAAATCGCGACCCGCGATTTTGCGACATGTCGCAAAATCACGACAGATTTTGGAAGCGGACGAAGAGGCGGAAAGGTGTAGCGAAATCGTGACGTCGCGATTTCGCGACGTCGTGAAATCACGACGTCAAGGCAAGGAGGAAGAAGATGCAGTAGAAGGGGGCGCGATTTCGTGACATGTCACGAAATCGCGACTCACGATTTTGCAACATGTCGCGAAATCGCGACAGGTTGCAGAACAGAGGAGAGAACGAGAAAACGGTCGCGATATCGCGACGTCACGATATCGCGACGTTGCGAAATCACGACGCAAATTGGACAAGCGGGTGCGGAGGAAAAATGGTCGCGATATCGCGACATGTCGCGATATCACGACCAAAATGAGAAGCAAGTGCAGGAAGCAAAATGGTCGCGATATCGCGACATGTCGCGATATCGCGACCAAAATGGGAAGCAAGCACAAGGAGCCAGAAACGTCGCGATATCGTGACATGTCACGATATCGCGACGGAGAGAGAAAATGGCATGGGAGGAAGAGAAAAAGATGGCGGGAACGGTGTTTTCGAAGACCGTTCGAAATGGACACGTGGACTGCCACGTGTATCCTCAAAGTTGTAAAGGGCACGTGCCTTGAAGATTGCGCATTAAGGAGAGGGCAAGCCGAATTTAAACACGTGATTAGCTACGTGTTTAAATTAAAAAGTGGAGAGCACGTATTCGGGTTGTTGAGAACGGTCGTGTGCATTAAAGGAAGAGAACCACCATTTGAAAGTCTTTTCGAAAAACAGCTATTTCAGAGCATGGCCGGTATGGAGGAGACGGCAGTACAGAGTACGGCGGTGGTTGCAGGTCGAGGGAGACCACAAATGCAAACAGCAGTGTAGATCGGGCAGAGATTGCCATTAATGACAATTTTGAAAACCCGAGAAGGAGGGAAATTCGAGCGGGAATGTTGGTTGGTAGAGGCATTAATTGCGTGAGAGGGTCGGGGCCTCTATAAAAACCCATTTTATTGTTTTAATCCGGATGGCGGACCGGAGAATACCCTGAGAGTCTAGGAGTGAGTAAGCGGAGAACCGAGCCGAGGGCCGGTGATTGTAAGCCTGCGGGCTATGATTTTTTTGCATGTATATTTCTAAGTGTTTTTAATGAAAAGGTAGGGTTTGTGCAGAAGGGTGTTTTTCGTGCCCCGTCAATTATGTTGATTTATTTTAATGGATGCATATGCTACGATGAATGCAAATGTTTTTTATTTATATGTGATATACATAGATGAAATGGATGAATGAGATTTGTGATGTTTGGCTATGGCACCATAGACTGTTTAAGACGCTCTTTAATTCATTTTTTTTTTTTTCTGTGATGCATGACTTTGTATGTATACGTGTGGTTTTTCTTTTTTTGTGTTTTTTTTTTTTTTTTGATGGTATTGTAAGGATGAAAAGTAGCGCAGTTGGTTTAGAAATGTAGCTAAGGTTTTCTGAGACTCAGACGGTTTTTAACTCACTAGCCATGACTGTACTTTATCTTACAAGACTTTTGAACAAGGTATGAATCAGACTTGTTTTTGACCACACTATTTTACATCCCTGTGTGTGCAATTGAGTTCATTTATGTGGTATTTATCAGGATACCGCCAATGCCAGATGGGCTTTCAACCGAACCTGTACTGAGGATCACCTAACTAGCTCCACTAGCTCCTTTGTTATGTTTAGTTAGATTAATCCGCGATGTTTTCTAGGATGTCATAAGCTAGCTTATCCACATGCAAACATTGATCTATACGCAAGTTAATGTGACAGATATATCGTCATGCGAGAAGACCTTTAGAATGCTGAGAGTTCTAGGGATTCAAGGTCAACTCCCTTCTTTTCTTCAATTGTATTGGGATACTTGCTCATTGTAGTGATGAGATCACTGTTTATTTTGATTTGCTTTTCTTTCGAGCAAGGGATTGGAAATATGGAGTGACGAAAATCACTGTTGCTTTGTGCGATGTCAAATTTTGATGTTTTGACGTTTTGCAAATTTTTTATGTTTTGCAACTATTGAGAATTAGGGATTCTTGGGGAATTGGGTAGGGAGGATGCTTGTCCTTTTGCCAACTCTCAGCATTCTTTGGGTCATCCGCATAGGGGGATGAGCAAGATAACCGTTTCACTTATGGTGACCTAGATTACTGTGCAGTTCATCTTTCGTTCACATAACTTGGGAATTTTTAGTGTTTTGATTTGTGTTGGGATGTTACGTAACATGGTGTATTTCAAGTATGACTCTACCTTCGTAAAATCTGTTCGACTTGATACGCTACATGGCTAAAGAGGAAAATGATAACTGAATCACTGAAACTCTTGGTACATTTACAGACCACTGACTGTAGTGTGGTAAAAGTTATGCATGGTGTGTCCGTTGTGTTTATGAAATGGAACAGTGGGGAACAAGATGTTTTATCAGAGCAATTTCAGTTTATGGTGCCTTTGACCTATACGACCACAAATATGCAATGTATGGATGCAATGCTAATGCAGCTACATATTTTGTATTTTCGATGAATTGAGTTTGGCGAGTATGAAGATGAGATGTGAGAAAACTCTCAATTGATGAATTTGAGAATGTAGAAATGAGATGCAAATTTTTGTTGTTTTTGATGTATTTTGTTGTTTTTGAAATTTTTTTATTTTTGACCAGACGATTTAGGATATTCGTTGGAGCTTTTTAGGTTTTGACCAAGTGATTGCGATAATCCTTGGAGCTTTTTGGATTGACCAAGAGATTGCGATAATCCTTGGAGCTTTTTGGGTTGACCAAGAGATTGCGGGGATCCTTGGAGCCTTTTGGATTGACCAAGAGATTGCGGGGATCCTTGGAGCCTTTTGTATTTGACCAAGAGATTGTGATAATCCTTGGAGCTTTTTGGATTGACCAAGAGATTGCGATAATTTGTAGCTTTTTGGATTGACCAAGAGATTGTGATAATCCTTGGAGCTCTTTGGGTGACCAAGAGATTGTGATAATCCTTGGAGCTTTTTAAATTTGACCAAGAGATTGCGATAATCCTTGGAGCTTTTTGGGTGACCAAGAGATTGCGATAATCCTTGGAGCTTTTTGGATTTGACCAAGAGATTGCGATAATCCTTGGAGTTTTTTTTTGGATATGGCTTTCTTAGATATGAAATGGTCGTAAATGACTGATATTCAAGGGTTGTTTCCTTGATACCATCAAGAGAAGCTAGCCGGTATGTCCCGGGTCCTATTTTGCTATCAATGACATAAGGACCTAACCAATTTGCCATGAATTTATCCCTCAGGTGGGGCGGAAAATTAGAATTCTATTGGTTTTCCTTCAAAACCAAATCACCAACCCAAAAGTCCCTTAGGTGGACCTTCATGTTGTAAGCTTTCTTAAGTCGCTCTTGATAGATACGTAAGTGCTCAAGAGCATTAACACGTCATTCGTCAAGCAACGTAAGTTGGTCTAATCGGGCCTGCCACGCAGTGTTATCATCGATGAACTCCTGCATTGATATGCGCAGGGAAGGGATTTCCAACTCGAGAGGCATTACTGCCTCTGAGCCATACACTAGTGAAAACGGAGTTGCCCCGGTGGGCGTCCGAATGCTAGTGCGATAAGCCCAAAGGGCAAGTTGTATTTGTATGTGCCAATCCTTATGATATGCTGCGACAGTATTTTTAAGGATGGCGACTAGCGTTTTGTTTGAAGCCTCTGCTTGCCCATTTGCTTGCGGATAATAGGGTGTTGAAAAGTTGTGCTGAATTTTGTACTTTGTGGTCAAAGCATGCACGTCTTTGTTCTTGAATTATGGCCCATTATCTGAGATTATTTTGGATGGAATACCAAAACGACATATGATGTGATGCAAGATGAACTCCGCAATACGGGGTCCTTTCGTTGAGGATAACGAAATTGCTTCCACCCATTTGGTAAAATATTCTGTGGCCGTTATGATAAACGTGTGACGACCTGACGATGCAGGGGAGATCTTTTCGATTAGATCGAGGCCCCACTACGAAAATGGCCAAGCAGACTGGACTTTCTGTAGAGCCTGGGAAGGTACGTGCATCAAATTAGCATGATGTTGACATTTTACACACCTCTTGACATATGCACAACAATCTCGCTCTAAATATGGCCAATAATAGCCCATGCGAAGAATGCGCTTTGCGATGGCCATACCGCTAAAGTGGCCACCACATGTATCGTGATGCGCTTGGGTGACTGCCCAAGTGGACTCTTGCTGGTCCAAGCAACGAAGGAGAATTTCGTCATAGCTGCGACGATACAAAATGTCTCCTATCAAGAAATATTTTGCCGCTTTCTGTTTGAATGTCCGTTTTGTGGAATGCGTCAATCCAAAGGGAATATTACCTAACTTGAGGTAGTCTCTAATTGGTAAATACCAGTCATGTTGATCGGAAACCTCGACAGTATGAACAGCCGATCCCTTTTGAAGTTCTTCCCTATCAAGTGCTGATTGGGATAAAACTTGTAAGAATAGCGTTGTGTTGCTATCAATGGGAGTGGGGGAAAATAGGGACCCCCAGTTGGCACGTTTCAGACTATCTCGGATTCGAAAGAACTTATCCGAGGATGGTTCGATCTGGATCATGTGGATTCCTGGCGTCAAGTCTGAGCTTGCACGCTCCATCGCAGATTGCGATAATGTTTTGACTTGAATAGTTGTCATGTCACTGGAAAGGTCTTGCGGGATTAGTGACCCCAAGGAGGCCATTGTGTCCGCAAAATGATTCGATGATCGAGGAAGTGCCTCGATGTCATACCACTCAAGTTTTTCCAAGAATTTGTCCACAAGAGCTTTATAGGATTTCAGAACTGGGCATTTGCATTGATATACCCCTTTGACTTGATTGACGATTAACAGCGAATCACCAAAGATGTTTAGTCTTATGTTAACTAGGGTTTCTTTGATCACTGTGATCACCACTAATGAATCTTTGTTATGTGATTCATATTAGGGCATAATTCGTGCATTCATATTAGGGTTTCTTTCGTGGTTTCATGATTTTTTTATGGGTTGTGTTTCTTCGGTTTTGTGGGAATATTATTTTGCGGTTTTGTCTTCTTCTTATGTTGCATCCTCCCTACCAAATTCCCCAAGAATCCCTAATTCTCAATAGTTGCAAAACATCAAAAATTTGCAAAACGTCAAAACATCAAAATTTGACATCCTACAGTGCACACATCAAATGCACAAAGCAACAGTGATTTTTGTCACTCCATATTTCCAATACCTTTCTCAAAAGAAAAACAAATCAAAATAAACAGTGATCTCATCACTACAATGAGCAAGTATCCCAATACAATTGAATAAAAGAAGGGAGTTGACCTTGAATCCCTGGAACTCTCAGCATTCTAAAGGTCTTCTCGCATGATGATATATCTATCACATTAACTTGCGTACAGATCAATGTTTGCATGTGGATAAGCTAGCTTATGACATCCTAGAAAACATCGTGGATTAATCTAACTAAACATAACAAAGGAGCAAAGGAAACACTAGTTATGCAACATAAGATGAAAATGCAACGCTTTGATCCTATGCACTAAAACAGAGAAAGGAGACAACTTGGAAACGAAAGACAAGATGCAAAGAAATCATAGCCCTCTTTATTCAAATATCTTATTCTCGGTTACATAGATGTCTCCTCCCATTTTGGTGGCTAGGAGCATTAAATTTGTCTTCATTACAATGTGTGACCTAGTCTTCCTCTTCCCGCATGCCCACGATTGCAATGGGCGGGCCAAGATGCTGCCGCCGCTAATGTGGATAAGTTCTTCACTTCTGATTGCTTTTCCTACAATCAAAGAAACAATGAAAATTTCAGTAGCACCTGCTACAAATGAAAGGGGTTCATTCTCTAAAATCCACGAAATATGCATGTAAACATCTGCACAAACAGTAAATATAGTGAGTCCAAATGGCTTGAAAACTTGACAGAAGACAGAAAAAGTTACCAAAAGCCCATTGCCCCTGAGACAGCCAGCCAATCTGCTTTCACCTAGTAATAGTCCCTGATAAGGATGATTGCTACTGTTAATCATCCCTCTGCAGGACGATTGCTGCTGTTAATCGTCCTTCGGCAGGACGATTGCTGCTGTTAATCATCCCTTGCAGGGACGATTGATACTGTGTTGAAGAAGCCGACCTGCCGCTGCTCCAATGTCGATTCTCGAGACCTGCAAACAAGGGGGTTATGTAATTGGGGCCATTTTGGGACGACCCAGATGGTCGGATTCTCCCAATTTGGCCTCCATCATCGAGAAATTGGACGTTGTTACCTACAAGTCAGTGGGACAACCAAAATAACAAAAGCATGATAATATTTGATGAAAACCTTTTGAAATCAAGATTCAAGATTCTGAACTATTGAACAACAGAGAATAACATGGAATATGAACAAATGACAGAAAATGAACTACAACTAAATCCAAAAGGTGTGGGGTGCCCAAGTGGGCAGCCCACCGATGGAACTTGATTTTGGCACCAATCCACTTGGGATGGGCCCAAAATCTCTTAGGGTTGGGGGGTCGGCGAATTGGTTGGTTCAGGTGTCCATGTGTTGGAATTGGGTCGGATTCAAGCTTCCAAAAGCCAACCAACAACCTCCCTTGCAAAATATATTGGTGGATGTGGGAAGATGAATAAAAGGGGATGCAAGTGGGTCTCCAATTCGGCAGCACTTCGTTGCTTGAAAACTCCTTCAACCTGTCCATCTTGGGTGAGAAAATTCCCACCTTTTATAGACCCAAGGGGTCTCTTTTTGGGAGGGAAGCACAAATGCCATGTGTTGGTCATAGGCGCCATGTGGCAGTCTTGTCTTCCCAAGAGGGAGGGGAGTCCTCCATTGACTTGTGTTTTCATAATTGCTTCTTGTGACAGTCTTCTAACGGCCCTTCTATCCACCTACACACGCGTGCAATGCAGGAGTCATCAACTGACTGTTCTGGGCTGCCACTTGGCTTCGTTTGTCATTTTGCCCATTAAACTTTGTAATTGTCCCTGGGTGGGACGATTACAACAATCATCCCTGGGTGAGACAATTACAAGTTAGTAATCGTCCCTGGGTGAGACGAGTACTGGGCAAAGTGTCTAAATGTACCAAATTGCTTCCTGACCTTACAAAATTGCTATGGAAGTGGTTAGGACCATTGTTTGACCTCTGAGGGCTGCCTTAGGGGCTGTGTTTGTCAAAGCGATCAGTGTTTGCAGTCACATAATCAGGTTGGTGCTGTTTTGGTGTCTACAGATGCCCCTTTTTGGGAAGCGCTGCGGGTGACGCGATCTTGAGCAAAAATATATAACCAAAGCACTAATGATTAGGGTTTCTTGGTAACCTAACCAAATTTTGATGCCCCAAGTATGGAAAGGGCATGCATTCTTGAATCCTTGCTTCTGACGAGCTAAGGAATTTGATTTCAAGTATTAACTTGTTTTGTTGAGGTGTGACTTGAACTTAGACATTGATCAGTCATGAACAGGCAAAGGGCGTTTTTATCCTCAGGGGGAACCTTGTGTTCATGATTCATGAAATGCCAAGTGTTTGATTGATTTGATTGTTGCTTGTTCTTCGCCCCAAGCAGGAGTGTGATTATCTTTGTCAATGATTCTTTGAATGCATGTCATTTTCCTTAATTGGGTGTGTGATTTTTGGTTGGTGACTAAGTGTGACTACCCCCCTCAAGCGACGAATCGATGAGGGAATGACCTTCGTGAGAGAAGCGACGAGTCGCTTGACCCAAGATGACTTGTGCAAGGGTGCCTTTTAAGGGTTTACCATTAAGCGTGTGCAATTTTTCCAACATATGGACCTATTTTTGGTGGGTGTTAACCCTTTTGGTGGTCATAATGAGGTGAAATCGTCAAAAACCTATTTCCCATGGAGCGGTCCGGCTATGATAGCCTTCTTGGGGAATTAGGAGAGTGATAATTTGAACCTCAACATCTATTTTTCTATGCCAAGAGGTTAAGTGCACAAGCACTTGTGTCTGGCAATGTTTATTGCTATGTTTTTGTGTTGCTTTTTTTTGTGATGTTTTTGTTGTTTTGTGACACCATTTGGGGATTAAATTGTCTGAAATCAATTTTCCCGTGGAGCGGTCCAGCTATGGTAGCCTTCTTAGGGAGTAGGATAGTGACAATGTAAACCTCGATATTAGTTTTGCTATGCCAAGAGGTTAAGTGCAAGAGCCCTTGTGTCTGGCAATGTTTATGCTTTTTGTTTTTGTGTTGCATTTATTTGTTGTTTTTGTTGTTTTGATTTTCTTGAATATGGATGTATTATGTTGATTTATTTTGATGGATGCATATGCTACGATGAATGCAAATGTTTTTTATTTATATGTGATATACATAGATGAAATGGATGAATGAGATTTGTGATGTTTGGCTATGGCACCATAGACTGTTTAAGACGCTCTTTAATTCATTTTTTTTTTTTTTTGTTGTGATGCATGACTTTGTATGTATACATGTGGTTTTTCTTTTTTTGTGTTTTTTTTTTTGATGGTATTGTAAGGATGAAAAGTAGCGTAGTTGGTTTAGAAATGTAGCTAAGGTTTTCTGAGACTCAGACGGTTTTAACTCACTAGCCATGACTGTACTTTATCTTACAAGAATTTTGAATAAGGTATGAATCAGACTTGTTTTTGACCATGCTATTTTACATCCCTGTGTGTGCAATTGAGTTCATTTATGTGGTATTTATCAGGATACCGCCAGTGCCAGATGGGCTTTCAACCGAACCTGTACTGAGGATCACCTAACTAGCTTGACTACCTCCTTTGTTATGTTTAGTTAGATTAATCCGCGATGTTTTCTAGGATGTCATAAGCTAGCTTATCCACATGCAAACATTGATCTGTACGCAAGTTAATGTGACAGATATATCGTCATGCGAGAAGACCTTTAGAATGCTGAGAGTTCCAGGGATTCAAGGTCAACTCCCTTCTTTTCTTCAATTGTATTGGGATACTTGCTCATTGTAGTGATGAGATCACTATTTATTTTGATTTTTTTTTCTTTTGAGCAAGGGATTGGAAATATGGAGTGACAAAAATCACTGTTGCTTTGTGCATTTGATGTGTGCACTGTAGGATGTCAAATTTTGATGTTTTGACGTTTTGCAAATTTTTGATGTTTTGCAACTATTGAGAATTAGGGATTCTTGGGGAATTGGGTAGGGAGGATGCTTGTCCTTTTGCCAACTCTCAGCATTCTTTGGGTCATCCGCACAAGGGGATGAGCAAGATAACTGTTTCGCTTGTGGTGACCTAGATTATTTTGCAGGTTTCGTCTTTCATTCATGCAATTTGGGAATTTTAGTGTTTTGATTTGTGTTGGGATGTTACGTAACAAGGTGTATTTCAAGTATGACTCTACCTTCGTAAAATTTGTTCGACTTGATACACTACATGGCTAAAGAGGAAAA
This sequence comes from Wollemia nobilis, assembly GCA_028583015.1. Lineage (NCBI taxonomy): Eukaryota > Viridiplantae > Streptophyta > Pinopsida > Araucariales > Araucariaceae > Wollemia > Wollemia nobilis. Next base: position 198,913 of record JAQPPZ010001943.1, on the reverse strand, counting down.
TGATGACTGAATCACTGAAACTCTTGGTACATTCCCAGACCACTGACTGTAGTGTGGTAAAGGTTATGTTTGGTGTTTTTGTTGTTTTTGTAACATGAGATAATGCGGAACAAGGTGGACTATCAGAGCTATTGTAGCTTATGGTGCCTTTGACCTGTATGACTACAAATATGCAATGTATGGATGCAATGCTTAATGCAGCTATGTATTTTTGTAATTTTGATGGATTGTTTTTGGTGAAGGTGAAGATGAGGTGCGAGAATATGAATTTTTTGATGAATTTGAGTATGCCTAGAAATGAAATGCAAATCTTCATTGTTTTTGATGATTTTTGTTGTTTTGTTTTTTGAATTTCTTGATTTTTTTGACCAAACGATTACGATAATCGTTGGAGCTTTTTGGGTTGACCAAGAGATTGCGATAATCCTTGGAGCTTTTTGTATTGACCAAGATATTGCGATAATCCTTGGAGCTTTTTGGTGACCAAGAGATTGCGATAATCCTTGGAGCTTTTTGGGTTGACCAAGAGATTGCGTTAATCCTTGGAGCTTTTTGTATTGACCAAGAGATTGCGATAATCCTTGGATCTTTTTGGGTGACCAAGAGATTGTGATCATCCTTGGAGCTTTTTAGGTGACCAAGAGATTGCGATAATCCTTGGAGCTTTTTGGGTGACCAAGAGATTGCGATAATCCTTGGAGCTTTTTGGTGACCAAGAGATTGCGATAATCCTTGGAGATTTTTGGGTGACCAAGAGATTGCGATAATCCTTGGAGCTTTTTGGGTTGACCAAGAAATTGCGATAATCCTTGGAGTTTTTTTTTTTTTGGTATATGGCTTTCTTAGATATGAAATGGTCTCAAATGACTGATATTCAAGGGTTATGTTTCCTTGACACTGTCAAGAGAAGCTAGCCTGTACGTCCCAGGTCCTATTTTGCTATCAATGACATAAGGACCTAACCAATTTTCCACAAATTTGTCCCTCATATGGGACGGCAAATTAGAGTTTTGTTTGTTTTCCTTCAAAACCAAATCACCAAACCGAAAGTCTCTTAGGTGAACTTTCATGTTGTAAGCTCTCTTAAGCCGCTCTTGATAGATATGTAAGTGCTCGAGAGCATTAACGCGTCGTTCGTCAAGCAACGTAAGATGGTCTAATCGGGCATGTCGTGCAGTGTTATCATCGATGAACTGTTGCATTGATATGCGTAAGGAAGGAATTTCCAACTCGAGAGGCATTACTGCCTCTGAGCCATACACTAGTGAAAACGGAGTTGCCCCAGTGGGCGTCCGAATGCTAGTGCGATAAGCCCAAAGGGCAAGTGGGATTTGTATGTGCCAATCCTTATGACTATCTGTGACGGTCTTTTTAAGGATGGTGACTAGCATTTTGTTTGACGCCTCTGCTTGCCCATTTGCTTGCGGATAATAGGGTGTTGAAAAGTTGTGCTGAATTTTGTACTTTGTGGTCAAAGCACGCACGTCTTTGTTCTTGAATGATGGCCCATTATCCGAGATTATTTTGGATGGAATACCAAAATGACATATGATGTGATGCAAGATGAATTCCACAATATGGGGTCCTTTCAGTGAGGATAATAGAATTGCTTCCACCCATTTGGTAAAATATTTTGTGGCCGTTATGATAAACGTGTGACGGCCTGATGATGTAGGGGAGATCTTTTTGATTATATCGAGGCCCCGCTACGAAAATGGCCAAGCAGACTAGACTGTCTGTAGGGCCTGGGAAGGTACGTGCATCAAATTAGCATGATGTTGACATTTTATGCACCTCTTGACATACGTGCAACAATCTCGCTCTAAAGATGGCCAATAATAGCCCATGTGAAGAATGCGCTTTGCGATGGCCATACCGCTAAAGTTGCCACCACATGTACCGTCATGCGCTTGGGCAACTGCCCAAGTGGACTCTTGCTGGTCCAAGCAACGAAGGAGAATTCCGTCATAGCTGCGACGATACAAAATGTCTCCTATCAAGACATATTTTGCCGCTTTCTATTTGAATGTTCGTTTTGCGGCATGCGTCAATCCAAAGGAAATATTACCTAACTTGAGGTAGTCTCTGATTGGTAAATACCAGTCCTATTGATAGGAAACCTCGACAGTATGAACAGTCGATCCCTTTTGAATTTCTTCCCTATCAAGTGCCGATTGGGATAAAACTTGTAAGAATAGCGTTGTGTTGCTATCAATGGGAGTGGGGGAAAATAGGGACCCCTAGTTGGCACGTTTCAGACTATCTCGGATTCAAAAGAACTTATCCGAGGATGGTTCGATCTGGATCATGTGGATTCCTGGCGTCAAGTCTGAGCTTGCATGCTCCATCACGGATTGCGATAATGTTTTGACTTGAATAGTTGTCATGTCACTGGAAAGGTCTTACGGGATTAGTGACCCCAAGGAGGCCATTGTGTCCGCAAAACGATTCGATGATCGAGGAAGTGCCTCGATGTCATACTACTCAAGTTTTGCTAGGAATTTGTCTCTTTTGGGAGGGAAGCACAAATGCCATGTGTTGGTCATAGGCGCCATGTGGTAGTCTTGTCTTCCCATGAGGGAGGGGAGTCCTCCATTGACTTGAGCTTTGATAAATGCCTTTTGTGACAGTCTTCTAACGGCCCCTCTATCCACCTACACACGCGTGCAAGGAAGGAGTCATTAACTGACTGTTCTGGGCTGCCACTTGGCACCATTTGTCTTTTTGCCCGTTAAGCTTAGAATTCGTCCCACCCAGGGACGGATTCAAAATTCATCCTGGAGTGGGACAAATTCTATTTTGAATTCGTCCCTGGGTGAGACGAATACTAGGCAAAATGTCCAAGTGTGCCAAATTGCTTCTTGACCTTACAAAATTGCTATGAAAGTGGTTAAGACCACTGTTTAACCTCTGAGGGCTGCCCTGGGGGCTGTGTTTGTCAAAGCGATCAGTGTTTGTAGTCACATAATCGGATTGGTGTTGTTTTGGTGTCTACGAGATGCCCCTTTTTGGGAAGCGCTGCGGGTGACGCGATCTTGAGCAAAAATAGATAACAAAGCACTAATGATTAGGGTTTCTTGGTAACCTAACCAACTTTTGATGCCCCAAGTATGGAAAGGGCATGCATTCTTGAATCCTTGCTTCTGATGAGCTAAGGAATTTGATTTCAAGTATTAACCTATTTTGTTGAGGTGTGACTTGATCTTAGACATTGATCAGTCATGAACAGGCAAAGGGCGTTTTTATCCTCAGGGGGAACCTTGTGTTCATGATTCACGAAATGCCAAGCGTTTGATTGATTTTATTGTTGCTTGTTTACTACCCCAAGTAGGAGCGTGATTGTCTTTGTCAATGATTCTTTGAATGCATGTCATTTTCCTTAATTGGGTGTGTGATTGTTGGTTGGTGACTAAGTGTGACTACCCCCTCAAGCGATGAATCGATGAGGGAATGACCTTCGTGAGAGAAGCGAAGAGTCGCTTGACCCAAGATGACTTGTGCAGGTGTTCCTTAAAGGGTTTACCATTGAGCTTGTGTAATTTTTCCAACATTTGGACTTGTTTTTGGTGGGTGTTAACCCTTTTTGTGATGCCGTAATGAGGTGAAATCATCGAAAATCTAACTTCCCGTGGAGCGGTCCGGCTATTGTAGCCTTCTTGGGGAAGTAGGAGAGCGATAATTTGGACCTCGACATCGATTTTCTTTGCCTAGAGGTTAAGTGCAAGAGCACTTATGTCCGGCAATGTTTTTTTGCTGTTTGTTTTTGTTGAATTTTGTACTGTTTTTGAGTGGGCTTTGACCCTTTTGTGATGTTGTTTGGGGATGAAATTGCCTAAAATTCATCTTCCCGTGGAGCGGTCCGGCTATGGTAGCCTTCTTAGGGAGTATGATAGTGACAATTTAAACCCCGACATCAATTTTTCTATGCCAAGAGGTTAAGTGCACAAGCACTTGTGTCTGGCAATGTTTATTGCTATGTTTTTGTGTTGCTTTTTTTTGTGATGTTTTTGTTGTTTTGTGACACCATTTGGGGATTAAATTGTCAAAAATTTGTCTTCCCGTGGAGCGGTCCAGCTATGGTAGCCTTCTTAGGGAGTAGGATAGTGACAATGTAAACCTCGATATCATTTTTGCTATGCCAAGAGGTTAAGTGCAAGAGCCCTTGTGTCTGGCAATGTTTATGCTTTTTGTTTTTGTGTTACATTTATTTGTTGTTTTTGTTGTTTTGATTTTCTTGAATATGGATGTATTATGTTGATTTATTTTGATGGATGCATATGCTACGATGAATGCAAATGTTTTTTATTTATATGTGATATACATAGATGAAATGGATGAATGAGATTTGTGATGTTTGGCTATGGCACCATAGACTATTTAAGATGCTCTTTAATTCATTTTTTTTTTTTTTTTTTTTTTTGTGATGCATGACTTTGTATGTATACATGTGGTTTTTCTTTTTTTGTGTTTTTTTTTTTTTTTGATGGTATTGTAAGGATGAAAAGTAGCACAGTTGATTTAGAAATGTAGCTAAGGTTTTCTGAGACTCAGACGGTTTTAACTCACTAGCCATGACTGTACTTTATCTTACAAGACTTTTGAACAAGGTATGAATCAGAATTTTTTTTGACCACGCTATTTTACATCCCTGTGTGTGCAATTGAGTTCATTTATGTGGTATTTACAGGATACCGCCAGTGCCAGATGGGCTTTCAACCGAACCTGTACTGAGGATCACCTAACTAGCTCCACTAGCTCCTTTGTTGTATGTACTAAGATTAATCTGCGGTGTAATTTAGGATGCCATAAGCTAGCTCATACACATGCAAACATTGATCTGTACGCAATTTAATGTGACAGATATATCTTCATGCGGGAGGTTTACTTCTGTCGATAGGCTATCAACCAAATTGGTACTAAAGCTTGCCTTATGACCTATAGAATGTTGAGAGTTCCGGGGGATTCAAGGTCAACTCCCTTCTTTTCTTCAATTGTATTGAGATACTTGCTCATTGTAGTGATGAGATCACTGTTTATTTTGATTTGATTTTTCTTTCGAGCAAGGGATTGGGGTCATGGAGTGACGAAAATCACTGTTGTTTGTGCCTTTTGATGTGTGCACTGTATTTTGTCAAATTTGGAGTTTTGACATTTTGCAACTTTTTTGTTTTTTGCAACTATTGAGAACTTTAGGGATTCTTAGGGAATTGGGTAGGGAGGATGCTTGTCCTTTTGCCAACTCTCAGCATTCTAGGGGTCATTCACATAGGGGGATGAGCAATATAACTGTTTCGCTTTTGGTGACCTAGATTATTTTGCAGGACAAAACCTAAGACAAAACCGCTCCAGATTAACGAGGTGCGACAATATCTTCCCACGCAAGGATTTGTGGGAATGATTAGCATTGTAACAAGGAACAGAAGATACCCAGCAGTTGCCCCTGAGGTAGCTACGAGGGAAGTTCCGTCGACATCGCAGCCTCAACAACGCCCAACGCAGTTACCTCCGCCTAGACCTGAGGTCACGATACAAACCAAACTCATGTAGAGTTTGCGAACCACGTCGGCTAGGCTATCCATCTACGAGCTTATTCAACAATTAGCTCCCCATAGAGAAGCTCTTATGGACATTTTAAAAGCCATTGAAGTACAACCCCACGAAGCAAATTCTTTCAACACCTTCGTGGGACATGTGAAACAATGTATGGAGCCTGTCATCACATTCAGAGAAGACGAGGTCAAAATGATATCAAATGACATGCCGGATCCACCCCTACACGTTATCGCACGGGTCAATGGGATCATGTACAAGAGAGTGCTGATAGATACTGGCTCATCCAGTAACATTATAACCACTGTAGCGTTAAAACATTTAAAACTGCCAGCCTCTCACATCACCGCTTCCACGTACACACTGCGAGATTTTAACGATGCAATTTGCTCGACAGTCGGCACAGTTGTTCTGCCTATCCAGGTAGGACAAAATTCAATACCCACACTGTGCCATGTGCTGGAAGGCAAAATGGCTTATAATATACTACTAGGGCGGCCTTGGATCAGGGACATGAAGTGTGTCCCCTCGATCGCACACCAGTGCTTGAAGTATGCCTATGAAGGGCAAATACATGTAGTCCCAATGGACTTAGAGCCCTTCAAGTATTGTAATGTGGTACAATTCATACCTCAATCGACCCTCCCATCAACGCATTTGGATTTTCAATTAAATCCATCTAAACAGGGTCTAATACCGCAGACACCACTGGTGGCCAACAAGGAAAAATCCCAACCAGGTGAGACTTCATCACCTACTCCTTCATCATCAACGCCACCTACCATGGCCCAACAGAAGGACAAGGGAAAGCAAATCATGGAAGAGGTTAAGCCTCTAGAAGAGGGGTTGCCCATGATTTCAATGATATCAACAGAGGAAACACCCAACACAACACAAACCAAGACTCCTGAACAACCAAACATAGAATGGACTCAGGAAGGACTACCGTTTCCTCCTACCCAATCATCAAAAATCACTGTTGAGATGGCCAGTATGGGCCTAGGGGAATACTTAGTGCAAAATGTTGTGGCAACCCCCACATTGGAGTCAGTGCAGGACATGGGAAGACCTCGCCTTTCCATAGGAATAATTGTTCCACTAGGCTACCCTCCCAACCAGACGAATTTTGTCTATGGGGGCCTTGATCATGGTTTTGAACCATACGAACAAAAGGAAACAGATGAAGAGCCTTTTGTCGAAAACATCAATTATCTGTCGAACCCAGAATTTGCCCTAAAATATCTTGAACAATGCAATTGGCATGGGTATGGGCTAGGAAGATATGAGCAAGGGATGCGGATCCTTTGCCAACCAAGATATCGATGCCATATGACAAGTCAGGGGTAGGGTTCAACCATCCCTGCCATTAGACATCTTGGTTGAAAATATGCAAGACCTAGAAATAGGCAACAAGGGGGGATTGGCACAAGACCCGTACGCCAATCCAAACACAGAATACACATTAGGGGATTATCTCCCATGGTCTACAAATACCCCTGGAAATAGCAATAATCCCTCTCCTTTGCTAGAGAGAGGTGAAAGTTCAGAGAGCAATCCTCAAAGAGAACAACAACGGCTTCTAGACATTTTTTTGAAACTGTTCCCCTTAAAGGTTCCAGATGAAATAACACAGTCTCAAAAGAATCAGGTCCCTCCACTAAGAGTGGAACAACTGCAATGGGACTAGAATAATTCACTGGAACAGGAAGAATCCTCAACATCGCAAGCAACAGATGGTGAAGAGGATGAACAATTTTGGATCTATGAAAGCGATTCAGAATACGAAACTGAAATGGACTATCTCAGACATGCGCAACGACATCACTGTGCTCTAACTCATGAAGATCTAATGGGACAAATGGGTATACGGTTAGGACATGAATGGAACGTAGACCCAACGAGGTGGGACCAAGTGTTAGGCCTATGGCTCCAAATTCAAGATGAGCATCGTCCACCTCGAGATCCCATCATGACAACAGTGCCAAGGGAAGACCCCGCCTTCCTTTTCACACATAGAGATGAGTTTGCACCTAGAGAGGATCCATTCGTGCCCGTTCCCGTAGAGCCAGATCCAGAGTATAGGGAACATCTAAAAGAATCAAGTCATCACACCCACGGTTTTGGAGACCAAATTCATTCCATCCACATGATCTCCATTGATTTGACCGCACCCATCCGCAATCCGATTGATCCATCACGGTCATTGCATCTAGACATGGATGCCATCGACTGGGATCACGTCAAGTCACCATTGTCACCATCAGAATATTTTTACCCAAAGGACAACTCAAGATATTTTTCAAGCTGAAGAGAGACCCGAGGTTCCAAACACAGATCTTAACTCAGCTGATGATATTCATTTAATCCCAACTCCACATCAGTTGGAGGACGGATCCCACATGTCAGTCGAGGAGACGACTGACGTAGAAATCAGCACAGATCCAATGAATCCACAGATTCTCAAGCTGGGGGTAAGCCTTTCCCCTGAAGAGCAAGCCGAATATATTGCCCTTCTCAAAGAGAAGAAGGAAGTTTTTGCATGGTCGTACAAAGATATGCCAGGACTAGACCCACGGCTAGTCATGCACAACTTAACGCTTGATCCGAAAATCAAGCACTGTAAAGCAAAAACTAAGAAAGATGCACCCAACAGTGGCCTTGATGGTCAAAGACGAATTGCAAAAGCTGTTGGATGCACAATTTGTCATCTGCGTGGATTATCCGCCATGGTTGTCCAACATGGTTCCCATCAAGAAGCCCGACAGGAGGATTCACATATGCACCGACTTTCAAGACCTAAACAAAGCGAGTCCTAAGGATGATTTCCCCTTTCCAAGCATCGACGCATTGGTAGACGCTACAGCAGGTCACGAAATGTTCTCCCTAATGGATGGTTTCTCAGGATACAATCAAATTTGTATCAATCCTGAAGACCAACTCAAAACGGCATTCACAATGCCTTGGGGGACATTTTGCTATAAGTTCATGCCTTTTGGCCTTAAAAACGCTGGCGCTACATACCAACGTGCTATGACGTATATCTTCCATGATTACATGCACAAAAATTTGGAAGATTACATGGATGATTTGTTAGCCAAGTCTCTCTTGCGCTCAGATCATCTCGGTGACTTAAGCAAGATTCTCGATCGCCTCATAGAGCATAAGGTCAGATCGAATCCCAAGAAGTGCGTGTTTGGAGTCACATCTAGAAAACTCTTGGGTTTTATAGTCTCAAAATGAGGCATCAAAGTGGACCCAAACAAAGTCAAGGCAATCCTTGAAATGGCTCCCCCAACCACTATCAAGCGACTCAAAGTCTGCAAGGAAAGGTCACGTCGATTAAACGCTTCATAGCACAATTATCTGACAAATGCCGACAAATGAACAAATTATTGCACAAGGGGGTCACATTTTATTGGGATGACGAGTGCCAGTCAGCCTTTGACGAAATCAAACAATACTTGGCTTCGTCACCAGTATTGGCACCGCCTAGACCAGGTGTTCCGTTCTACTTATACATCTCAGCTACTGAGGTGGCACTGGGCGCAATGCTAGCCCAGAAGAATGAACTTCATAAAGAACAGGATACTTACTATCTTAGCCGCACCCTGGTCGGTTACTGAACTTAACTATGCATACATTGAAAAACTCGCTTGGCAGTGGTGTTCGCTACCAAAAGGCTACGCCACTACATGCTGAGCAACACTACGTATGTTGTGTCTAAGGAGAATCCATTGCGATATATGATGAGTCATACTTATCATAGTAGTCGCACGGTGAAATGGATCATGTTGTTGACGGAATTTGACATTGAGTTTATTGGGAAAAAATCTATAAAAGGACAAGTCATAGCTGATCAACTAGCAAAGGCTCCTCTTGAAGACGTTCAGCCTCTGGTCATAGAACTACCCGATGATGGGGTCTTCCATGTCTCAGAATCGCCAGATTCTGATGAGCCTAAGTCTCAGGCCGACATAACCTTATTTTTCGATGGTTCTAAATGCGAGCAAGGTGGTGGCATAGGAATTGTATTCTTCACACCGCAGGGCGCTCCAATGCCCCTGTCATTTAAATTAAACTTCCAGTGCACCAACAACAATGCAAAATATGAAGCCTTGCTCCTAGGTCTTCAAACAACAATCACCATGAACATCAAAATACTGAACATCTTTAGTGATTCGTTGTTAATCGTCAATCAAGTCAAAGGGGTATATCAATGCAAATGCCCAGTTCTGAAGGCCTATAAAGCCCTTGTGGATAAATTCCTGGCAAAACTTGAGTGGTATGACATCAAGGCACTCCCTAGATCATCGAATCGTTTTGCGAACACAATGGCCTTATTGGGGTCACTAATCCTGCAAGACCTTTCCGATGATATAACAACCATTCAGGTCAAAACCTTATCGCAACCCGCGATGGAGCGCACAAGCTCAGACTTGATGCCAGGAATCCACATGATCCAGATCGAACCATCTTCGGATAAGTTCTTTCGAATCCGAGACTATTTGAAACATGCCAATTGGGGGTCTTTGTTCTCCCCCACTCCCATTAATAGCAACACAACGCTATTCTTACAAGTTCTATCCCAATCAGAATTTGTTAGGGAAGAACTCCAAAAGGGATTGGTTGTTCAAACTGTTGAGGTATCCGATCAACAGGACTAGTATTTACCCATAAGAGACTACCTCAAGTTAGGTAATCTACCCTTTGGATTGACGCAAGCCGCAAAACAAACATTCAAACAGAAAGCGGCAAAATATGTCTTGATAGGAGACATTTTGTATCGTCACAGCTACGATGGAATTCTTCTTCGTTGCTTGGACCAGCAAGAGTCCACTTGGGCAGTCACCCAAGCGCATGACGGTACATGTGGCGGCCACTTCAGTGGTATGGCCATTGCAAAGAGCATTCTTCGCATGGGCTATTATTGTCCATCTTTAGAGCGAGATTGCTACGCGTATGTCAAGAGGTGCGTGAAATGTCAACATCATGCCAATTTAATGCATGCACCTTCCCAGGCCCTACAGACAGTCTTGTCTGCTTGGCCATTTTCACAGTGGGGTCTCGATCTAATCAAAAATATCTCCCCTGCATCGTCAGGCCGTCACACGTTTATCATAACGACCATAGAATATTTTACCAAATGGGTGGAAGCAATTTCGTTAACCTCTATGACAGGACCCCGCATTGCGGAGTTCATTTTGCATTACATCATATGTCGTTTTGGTATTCCATCCAAAATAATCTCGAATAATGGGCCATCATTCAAGAACAAAAACATGCGTGCTTTAACCACAAAGTACAAAATTCAGCACATCTTTTCAACACCCTATTATCTGCAAGCAAATGGGCAAGCAGAGGCGTCAAACAAAACGCTAGTCGCCATCCTTAAGAAGACCGTCGCAGACAGTCATAAGGATTGGCACATATAAATCCCACTTGCCCTTTGGGCTTATCGCACTAGCATTCGAACGCCCACTGGGGCAACTCTGTTTTCACTAGTGTATGGCTCAGAGGCAGTAATGCCTCTCGAGTTGGAAATTCCTTCCCTACGCATATCAATGCAACAGTTCATCGATGATAACACTGCACGGCAGGCCTGATTATACCATCTTACATTGCTTGAAAAACGATGCGTTAATGCTCTCGAGCACTTACGTATCTATCAAGAGCGGCTTAAGAGAGCTTACAACATGAAAGTTCACCTAAGAGACTTTCGGGTTGGTGATTTGGTTTTGAAGGAAAACCAACAAAACTCTAATTTGTCGTCCCATATGAGGGACAAATTCATGGAAAATTGGTTAGGTCCTTATGTCATTGATAGCAAAATAGGACTCGGGACGTACAGGCTAGCTTCTCTTGATGGTGTCAAGGAAACAGAACCCTTGAATATCAGTCATTTGAGACCATTTCATATCTAAGAAAGCCATATACCAAAAAAAAAAAAAACTCCAAGGATTATCGCAATTTCTTGGTCAACCCAAAAAGCCCCAAGGATTATCACAATCTCTTGGTCACCCAAAAAGCTCCAAGGATTATCGCAATCTCTTGGTCACCAAAAAGCTCCAAGGATTATCGCAATCTCTTGGTCACCCAAAAAGCTCCAAGGATTATCGCAATCTCTTGGTCACCTAAAAAGCTCCAAGGATGATCACAATCTCTTGGTCACCCAAAAAGATCCAAGGATTATCACAATATCTTGGTCAATACAAAAAGCTCCAAGGATTAATGCAAGCTCTCTGGGTCAACCCAAAAAGCTCCAACGATTATCGCAATCGTTTGGTCAAAAAAATCAAGAAATTCAAAAAACAAAACAACAAAAATCATCAAAAACAATGAATATTTGCATCTCAATTCTAGGCATACTCAAATTCATCAAAAAATTCATATTCTCGCACCTCATCTTCACCTTCACCAAAAACAATCCATCAAAATTACAAAAATACATAGTTGCATTAAGCATTGCATCCATACATTGCATATTTGTAGTCATACAGGTCAAAGGCACCATAAGCTGCAATAGCTCTGATAGTCCACCTTGTTCCGCATTGTCTCATGTTACAAAAACAACAAAAACACCAAACATAACCTTTACCACACTACAGTCAGTGGTCTAGGAATGTACCAAGAGTTTCAGTGATTTAGTCATCATTTTCCTCTTTAGCCATGTAGTGTATCAAGTCGAACAGATTTTACGAAGGTAGAGTCATACTTGAAATACACCTTGTTACGTAACATCCCAACACAAATCAAAACACTAAAATTCCCAAATTGTGTGAACGAAAGACGAAACCTGCAAAATAATCTAGGTCACCACAAGCGAAACGGTTATCTTGCTCATCCCCCTGTGCGAGTGACCCCTAGAATGCTGAGAGTTGGCAAAAGGACAAGCATCCTCCCTACCCAATTCCCTAAGAATCCCTAAAGTTCTCAATAGTTGCAAAACACAAAAAGTTGCAAAATGTCAAAACTCTAAATTTGACAAACTACAGTGCAAACATCAAAAGGCACAAACAACAGTGATTTTCATCACTCCATATCCCCAATCCCTTGCTCGAAAGAAAAACAAATCAAAATAAACAGTGATCTCATCACTACAATGAGCAAGTATCCCAATACAATTGAAGAAAAGAAGGGAGTTGACCTTGAATCCCTGGAACTCTGAGCATTCTATAGGTCATAAGGCAAGCTTCAGTACCAATTTGGTTGATAGCCTATCGATAATGAAGTAAACCTCCCGCATGACGATATATCTGTCACATTAACTTGCATACAGATCAATGTTTGCATGTGGATGAGCTAGCTTATGGCATCCTGGATTACACCGCAGATTAATCTTAGTACATACAACAAAGGAACTCATGGAGCTAATTAGGTGATCCTCAGTATAGGTTCGGTTGAAAGCCCATCTGGCACTGGCGGTATCCTAACAAATACCACTAAATGAACTCAATTGCACACATAGGGATATGAAATAACTGGGTCAAAAACAAGTCTGATTCATACTTTGGTCAAAAAGTCTTATAAGATAAAGTACAGTCATGGATGGTGAGTTAAAACTGACTGAATCTCAAAAAATCTTACATTCATCCCAAAACCATCTGCGCTACTTATCATCTTTATGATACCATCAAAAAATACAAAAAAAGAAAAACCATGTAAATAAAGAGCTTCTTAAACAATAATAGTGCAATCATCACAAATGTCATTCATCCATTTCACCTCGCATATCACATAGACATCAAAAACATATACATTTATCATAACATCTGCATTCATCAAAATAAATAAACATGCATAACAAAAAAAAAAATCACATCATCACATGTACAAAACCAAAAATAAAACCGGTATATATATATATATATCGTCAAAAATATGCCCGTAGGCTACAAAACCGGTCCTCAGACCCCGCAAGCATATCCAAAAACCCAACCTAAGGCATCGACCACCATGATCACGTAGGATTGGTGCGACGGGAACTACCCCCCGTGGTGTGGGTCCTACGGGACCCTGCAGGGCGGCTACTGCTAGCCCCCGCATCATGCCTGCTACCCCCCCTCATCCAACCACCTGCGATGAGATGATGCTGACTGCTCAGTCAAACTATCCCTCGTCCGTCAATAATATCTACTGATCGAAGGCTCAGGAAGGTGCCCGCCAAGGCGGATGACCTCCCTCTCCAAGTCTATCCAGTACAGACACCACTCTGCCTCTCGCCAATGATAGATAGACAATGCATCATCATGCTGTGCCAAAAATCTATCCCGCTCTGCCAACTGAGCCCGTAGAATATCCCTCTCCAGATCTCGCATTCGTAGAAGCTCTGTAAGTCGTGCAACCTCAACACCTACATCCGACCCCACCTCCTCTATATTTGTCGGATGCATAGGACTCGCGGGGATAGTAGCCTGCTCAGGCTCCCACTGCACCTCCACATCCTGCATGTCCGGCCGCTCCGGAACACCCAGGCCCACATCCTCATCTCCCACATCCACCATATCTGCATCATCCAACGGCCCCCCCCAATCACCCCCTGCTACCTCAGCATCCTCCACTGCCGCTTCCGTGCCTCCCACTAGCCCCTCTCATCTCCAGCACCGCAATACCCACCACGAGTCATACTCAGTGGTAGTACCGACGTCATCCACATCCGGGACCTCAATCACAGCATCCGACTCCTCGCCCAATGGTGCGATGATTGGTGGCTCCAGATCCCTCTCGTCTCCCCGACGCCGATAGACTATGGGCTCACCAGGCAACCCCTGGCGCACCCCAAACTGTCGTGTAACCCGGCGGTATGGAAAGAACTCATGCTCCGTCCCGTGCCGCCCAGTCAACCATCGCTCCCTCTATACCTATCGAAGCCACTCTCCAGCCTCAGGCCAGGCTGGATAGTCCCGATAGGGGTGCCAAAACACCTCCGTTGGAGTAAGCCAAGAAAATGCATCAGTGTAGTGCTCAACGGCACCTGCCCATCATCGACTCTGCCCCTGCTCCGCAGACCGTCACCACAAAACTACGTAACCAATCTTGTCATCCTCCATCACCGCCCGAGTCATCCACGGTAACCCGGTAGGCCTCTCAATAGCTATGTGCTGCCAACCCCAGCACTGCAACAAAAAACTACAACTGACACCCTTCCATTGTCGACAGCGGACCCCATACAGCTCCTCGTAGAGTTGTGCCAACAAAGTCTGTCCCCATATCAGAATCAATGGTGCCTCTATCGAACACTCTGCCAACTGCCACATCAAATCCAGCAGGTTCCACAAAAACCTCACGCCTGATGAATCAGGGAGAAGAATGTTAGAAATGAGGCCCATCAAGAATGCGTGCCTCACTCCTAACACCCCCCTCTCCTTCCACCAGCTAACCAAAATCCCACCATCCTGGCAATCCACCTCGGCTGTCTCCATTGGGTTTGCTACACTCAGCTGCCCCCCATGCCCAAAGCATCTCGTAAGTATAGCAATCTACTGATCAAACGGCGATGCCCTAATAGGCAGACCATCTATCGGGATCTGAAGCAACCGATAGATGTCCTCAAGAGTCATAGTCATCTCCCCTGTCGGGAGATGGAAAGTATTGGTCCACGGATCCCAAAGATTGATCAAGGCCGTCAGATAGGCCTGATCCGAAACCATAGGCTCCAGTCGAGCCACCTGCTTGATCCCAAGGGCATCAAGCCATTCCTAGACATCATCGGTCAATGCCAACCACGCCTCAGTAAATGCAGCGGGTACATGGTATCGGCTCCTAACAACCTGCAAGCACAAAAAAAAAAAATATAACAGATCAAATTTTCAGTACTAGGGTTTCTTACCTTAAATGTTAAACAAAAACATCACAAAAAAAAAAAAATTAATAATATTAAAGTTTTGAAAAGCGTCAACACAAAAACAATGCATTAAATTAAAGCAAAATAAATTCTAGGGTCACTTACAGGTCTCACCTCGGCTCCGCCGCTCGAACCAGTTTGTGCACTCATGATGGCCGAGAGAATTTCAGCAGCGCTTCGCTTCGCAGAATTACCTCCTCCTCCCAGAGCTCCAAAATCGCAAGAAAAAAATGACACAAATGAGCCCAAAATCAAGTTTTGGCCATTAAATAGGCATTTTGCACTGGAATTCATCCTTGACTGGGATGAGCGCTCTGATCAGCGCTCGTCCCACCCAGGGAAGAATTCTCCAGCTGGAATTTGTCCCACCCAGGGACGAATTCAGGCCAGCACAAAAAAAATCAACAAAAATGACTAAAAATGCACTAAAAACAGACAATAAAATTTCCCGACAGGATTGCTACTGCACCTGACAACAAGGGCATACAAAATCGACATTGGAGTCACAAATTGTCACTATCATACTCCCTAAGAAGGCTACCATAGCTGGACCGCTCCACGGGAAGACAGATTTTAGACAATTTCATCCCCAAACGACATCACAAAAGGGTCAAAGCCCACTCAAAAACAGTACAAAATTCAACAAAAATACAGAAAAACATTTCCGGACATAAGTGCTCTTGCACTTAACCTCTAGGCAAAGAAAATCGATGTCGAGGTCCAAATTATCGCTCTCCTACTTCCCCAAGAAGGCTACAATAGCCGGACCGCTCCACGGGAAGTTAGATTTTCGATGATTTCACCTCATTACGACATCACCAAAAGGGTTAACACCCACCAAAAACAGGTCCAAATGTTGGAAAAATTGCACACGCTTAACGATAAACCCTCTAAATGCAGCCTTGTACAAGTCATCTTGGGTCAAGCGACTCGTCGCTTCTCTCACGAAGGTCATTCCCTCATCGATTCGTCGCTTGAGGGGGTAGTCACACTTAGTCACCAACCAACAATCACACACCCAATTAAGGAAAACGACATGCATTCAAAGAATCATTGACAAAGACAATCACACTCCTGCTTGGGGCAGTAAACAAGCAACAATCAAATCAATCAAACACTTGGCATTTCATGAATCATGAACACAAGGTTCCCCCTGAGGATAAAAATGCCCTTTGCCTGTTCATGATCGATCAATGTCTAAGTTCAAGTTACACCTCAACAAAACAGGTTAATACTTGAAATCAAATTCCTTAGCTCGTCAGATGCAAGGATTCAAGAATGCATGCCCTTTCCATACTTGGGGCATCAAAAGTTGGTTAGGTTACCAAGAAACCCTAATCATTAGTGCTTTGGTTATCTATTTTTACTCAGCACTGCGTCACCCGCAGCGCTTCCCAAAAAGGGGCATCTGTAGACACCAAAACAACACCAATCCGATTATGTGACTGCAAACACTGATCGCTCCAAAATCAAGTGCCAACGGTGGGAGGCCCACTTGGGCACCCCCGCACTTCCCAAGTCCTATTTTAAGTTTTAGAGCATTTTAGATTACTTTTTCAGGTTGCATTTTGTGTTATTAGGTTTGATTAACCCATAGCTGCAATTTTGTAACTTTTGGTCAGATTCTAGTATGTTTTGTGTCGCTTTGTTGTTTCGCTGACTTGCAGGTGTCGAGGTCAAATTCCCAAGGGTAGAGGCCAAATTTGGAGAATCCGACCATCTGGGTCATCCCAAAATGGGCCCAATTACATAACCCCCCTGTTTGCAGGCATTTTGCAGGTCTCGGGATTCGACATTGGAGCAGCAGCAAGTCGGTTTCTTCAACATAGAAGAATTCGTCCCACCCAGGGACGAATTGCAGTAAGAATTCGTCCTTCCCAGGGACGAATTCCAGTTGAAGGCAGATTGGCCAGCTGTCTCAGTGGAAATGGCATTCTGGTAACATTTTTTGTCTTCTGGCAAGTTTTCAGGCTGTTTAGAATCATTTTGTTTACTGTTTTAGATAAATGTTTGCATGCATATTTCGTTAATTGTAAAGAACAAACACCTTTCACTTGTAGCAGGTGCTACTGACATATTCGTTGTTTCTTTGTTTGTAGGAGGAGCAGCAGAGGTAAGGACTCATCAGCGTAAGCGACGACATCTTCTTGGCCCATCCATTCAAACGTGGGCACACGGAAATAGGAAGACTAAGTCACATATTGTAACAAATACGAATTTAACGCTCCTAGCCCCCAAAAAGGGAGGAGACGTCCATGTAACCGAGGATAAGATATTTGAATAAAGAGGGTTGTGATTTCTTTACATCTTTTCTTTCATTTTCAAATTGTCTCCTTTCTTCATTTTTGTGCGTAGGATTAAAGCGTTACATTTCGTCTTATGTTGCATAACTAGTGTTTCCTTTGCCCAAAATCTCGTGCTTTCAGAACAAAGCAGCAGAGGTAAGGACTCATCAGCGTAAGCGGCGGCATCGTCTTGGCCCGTCCATTCAAACGTGGGCACGCGGAAATAGGAAGACTAAGTCACATATTGTAACAAATACGAATTTAACGCTCCTATCCCCCAAAAAGGGAGGAGACGTCCATGTAACCGAGGATAAGATATTTGAATAAAGAGGGCTGCGATTTTTTTACATCTTTTCTTTCATTTTCAAATTGTCTCCTTTCTTCGTTTTTGTGCGTAGGATTAAAGCGTTACATTTCGTCTTATGTTGCATAATTAGTGCTCCCTCTTCTCGGAATCTCGTGCTTTTAGTTACTGAAAGCACGAGATTTTGGGCAAAGGAAACACTAGTTATGCAACATAAGACGAAAATGCAACGCTTTGATCCTATGCACTAAAACAGAGAAAGGAGACAACTTGGAAACGAAAGACAAGATGCAAAGAAATCACAGCCCTCTTTATTCAAATATCTTATCCTCGGTTACATAGACGTCTCCTCCCCTTTTGGGGGCTAGGAGCGTTAAATTTGTCTTCATTACAATGTGTGACCTAGTCTTCCTCTTCCCGCGTGCCCACGATTGCAATGGGCGGGCCAAGATGCTGCCGCCGCTGATGTGGATAAGTTCTTCACTTCTGATTGCTTTTCCTGCAATCAAAGAAACAATGAAAATGTCAGTAGCACCTGCTGCAAATGAAAGGGGTTCGTTCTCTAAAATCCACGAAATATGCATGTAAACATCTGCCTAAAACAGTAAATACAGTGAGTCCAAATGGCTTGAAAACTTGATAGAAGACAGAAAATGTTACCAAAAGGCCATTGCCCCTGAGACAGCCGGCCAATCTTCTTTCACCTGGTAATCTTCCTTGATAAGGATGATTGCTACTGTTAATCGTCCCTCTGCAGGATGATTTCTGCTGTTAATCATCCTTCGAAAAGATGATTGCTGCTGTTAATCATCCCTTGCAGGGACGATTGATACTGTGTTGAAGAAGCCGACCTACCGCTGCTCCAATGTCGATTCCCGAGACCTACAAAACACCTGCAAACAAGGGGGTTATGTAATTGGGGCCATTTTGGGACGACCCAGATGGTCGGATTCTCCCAATTTGGCCTCCATCACCGAGAAATTGGACGTTGTTACCTACAAGTCAGTGGGACAACCAAAATAACAAAAGCATGATAATATTCGATGAAAACCTTTTGAAATCAAGATTCAAGATTCTGAACTATTGAACAGTAGAGAATAACATGGAATATGAACAAATGACAGAAAATGAACTACAACTAAATCCAAAAGGTGATGGGTGCCCAAGTGGGCAGCCCACCGATGGAACTTGATTTTGGCACCAATCCACTTGGGATGGGCCCAAAATATCTTAGGGGTGGGGGGTCGGCGAATTGGTTGGTTCAGGTGTCCATGTGTTGGAATTGGGTTGGATTCAAGCTTCCAAAATCCAACCAACAACCTCCCTTGCAAAAGAGATTGGTGGATGTGGGAAGATGAATAAAAGGGGATGCAAGTGGGTCTCCAATTCAGCAGAACTTCGTTGCTTGAAAACTCCTTCAACCTGTCCATCTTGGGTGAGAAAAGTCCCACCTTTTATAGACCCAAGGGGTCTCTTTTGGGAGGGAAGCACAAATGCCATGTTTTGGTCATAGGTGCCATGTGGCAGTCTTGTATTCCCAAGAGGGAGGGGAGTCCTCCATTGACTTGTGTTTTCATAATTGCTTCTTGTGACAGTCTTCTAACGGCCCTTCTGTCCACCTACACACGCGTGCAAGGCAAGAGTCATCAACTGACTATTCTGGGCTGCCACTTGGCATCGTTTGTTGTTTTTCCCATTAAACTTTGTAATCGTCCCTGGGTGGGACGATTACAACAATCGTCCTTGGGTGAGACGATTGCAAGTTAGTAATCGTCCCTGGGTGAGACGAGTACTGGGCAAAGTGTTTAAATGTACCAAATTGCTTCCTAACCTTACAAAATTGCTATGGAAGTGGTTAGGACCAATGTTTGACCTCTGAGGGCTGCCCTGGGGGCTGTGTTTGTCAAAGCGATCAGTGTTTGCAGTCACATAATCGGGTTGGTGCTGTTTTGGTGTCTACAGATGCCCCTTTTTGGGAAGCGTTACGGGTGATGCGAGTCTTGAGCAAAAATAGATAACCAAAGCACTAATGATTAGGGTTTCTTGGTAACCTAACCAACTTTTGATGCCCCAAGTATGGAAAGGGCATGCATTCTTGAATCCTTGCTTCTGACGAGCTAAGGAATTTGATTTCAAGTATTAACTTGTTTTGTTGAGGTGTGACTTGAACTTAGACATTGATCAATCATGAACAGGCAAAGGGCATTTTTATCCTCAGGGGGAACCTTGTGTTCATGATTCATGAAATGCCAAGTGTTTGATTGATTTGATTGTTGCTTGTTTACTGCCCCAAGCAGGAGTGTGATTGTCTTTGTCAATGATTCTTTGAATGCATGTCATTTTCCTTAATTGGGTGTGTGATTGTTGGTTGGTGACTAAGTGTGACTACCCCCTCAAGCGACGAATCGATGAGGGAATGAACTTCGTGAGAGAAGCGACGAGTTGCTTGACCCAAGATGACTTGTGCAAGGGTGCCTTTTAAGGGTTTACCATTAAGCGTGTGCAATTTTTCCAACATATGGACCTATTTTTGGTGGGTGTTAACCCTTTTGGTGATGTCATAATGAGGTGAAATCGTCGAAAACCTATTTCCCGTGGAGCGGTCCGGCTATGATAGCCTTCTTGGGGAATTAGGAGAGTGATAATTTGAACCTCGACATCTATTTTTCTATGCCAAGAGGTTAAGTGCACAAGCACTTGTGTCTGGCAATGTTTATTGCTATGTTTTTGTGTTGCTTTTTTTTGTGATTTTTTTGTTGTTTTGTGACACCATTTGGGGATTAAATTGTCTGAAATCTGTTTTCCCGTGGAGCGGTCCGGCTATGGTAGCCTTCTTAGGGAGTAGGATAGTGACAATGTAAACCTCGATATCAGTTTTGCTATGCCAAGAGGTTAAGTGCAAGAGCCCTTGTGTCTGGCAATGTTTATGCTTTTTGTTTTTGTGTTGCATTTATTTGTTGTTATTGTTGTTTTGATTTTCTTGAATATGGATGTATTATGTTGATTTATTTTGATGGATGCATATGCTACGATGAATGCAAATGTTTTTTATTTATATGTGATATACAGAGATGAAATGGATGAATGAGATTTGTGATGTTTGGCTATGGCACCATAGACTGTTTAAGACGCTCTTTAATTCATTTTTTTGCTGTGATGCATGACTTTGTATGTATACATGTGGTTTTTTTTTTTTTGTTTTTTTTTTTTTTTGATGGTATTGTAAGGATGAAAAGTAGCGCAGTTGGTTTAGAAATGTAGCTAAGGTTTTATGAGACTCAAAAGGTTTTAACTCACTAGCCATGACTGTACTTTATCTTACAAGAATTTTGAACAAGGTATGAATCGGACTTGTTTTTGACCACGCTATTTTACATCCCTATGTGTGCAATTGAGTTCATTTATGTGGTATTTATCAGGATACCGCCAGTGCCAGATGGGATTTCAACCGAACCTGTACTGAGGATCACCTAACTAGCTCCACTAACTCCTTTGTTATGTTTAGTTAGATTAATCCGTGATGTTTTCTAGGATGTCATAAGCTAGCTTATCCACATGCAAACATTGATCTGTACGCAAGTTAATGTGACAGATATATTGTCATGCGAGAAGACCTTTAGAATGCTGAGAGTTCTAGGGATTCAAGGTCAACTCCCTTCTTTTCTTCAATTGTATTGGGATACTTGCTCATTGTAGTGATGAGATCACTGTTTATTTTGATTTGTTTTTCTTTTGAGCAAGGGATTGGAAATATGGAGTGACGAAAATCACTGTTGCTTTGTGCATTTGATGTGTGCACTGTAGGATGTCAAATTTTGATGTTTTGACGTTTTGCAAATTTTTGATGTTTTGCAACTATTGAGAATTAGGGATTCTTGGGGAATTGGGTAGGGAGGATGCTTGTCCTTTTGCCAACTCTCAGCATTCTTTGGGTCATCCGCACAGGGGGATGAGCAAGATAACCGTTTCGCTTATGGTGACCTAGATTACTGTGCAGTTCATCTTTCGTTCACATAACTTGGGAATTTTTAGTGTTTTGATTTGTGTTGGGATGTTACGTAACATGGTGTATTTCAAGTATGACTCTACCTTCGTAAAATCTATTTGACTTGATACGCTACATGGCTAAAGAGGAAAATGATAACTGAATCACTGAAACTCTTGGTACATTTACAGACCACTGACTGTAGTGTGGTAAAAGTTATGCATGGTGTGTCGGTTGTGTTTATGAAATGGAACAGTGGGGAACAAGATGTTTTATCAGAGCAATTTCAGTTTATGGTGCCTTTGACCTATACGACCACAAATATGCAATGTATGGATGCAATGCTAATGCAGCTACATATTTTGTATTTTCGATGAATTGAGTTTGGCGAGTATGAAGATGAGATGTGAGAAAACTCTCAATTGATGAATTTGAGAATGCGTAGAAATGAGATGCAAATTTTTGTTGTTTTTGATGTATTTTGTTGTTTTTGAAATTTTTTGATTTTTGACCAGGCGATTTAGGATATTCGTTGGAGCTTTTTAGGTTTTGACCAAGTGATTGCGATAATCCTTGGAGCTTTTTGGATTGACCAAGAGATTGTGATAATCCTTGGAGCTTTTTGGGTTGACCAAGAGATTGCGGGGATCCTTGGAGCCTTTTGGATTGACCAAGAGATTGTAGGGATCCTTGGAGCCTTTTGTGTTTGACCAAGATATTGTGATAATCCTTGGAGCTTTTTGGATTGACCAAGAGATTGCGATAATTTGTAGCTTTTTGGATTGACCAAGAGATTGTGATAATCCTTGGAGCTCTTTGGGTGACCAAGAGATTGTGATAATCCTTGGAGCTTTTTGGATTTGACCAAGAGATTGCGATAATCCTTGGAGCTTTTTGGGTGACCAAGAGATTGCGATAATCCTTGGAGCTTTTTGGATTTGACCAAGAGATTGCGATAATCCTTGGAGTTTTTTTTTTTTTTTTGGATATGGCTTTCTTAGATATGAAATGGTCGCAAATGACTGATATTCAAGGGTTCTGTTTCCTTGATACCATCAAGAGAAGCTAGCCGGTATGTCCCGGGTCCTATTTTGCTATCAATGACATAAGGACCTAACCAATTTGCCACGAATTTATCCCTCAGGTGGGGCGGAAAATTAGAATTCTGTTGGTTTTCCTTCAAAACCAAATCACCAACCCGAAATTCCCTTAGGTGGACCTTCATGTTGTAAGCTTTCTTAAGTCGCTCTTGATAGATACGTAAGTGCTCAAGAGAATTAACACGTCGTTCGTCAAGCAACGTAAGTTGGTCTAATCGGGCCTGTCGCACAGTGTTATCATCGATGAACTCCTGCATTGATATGCGCAGGGAAGGGATTTCCAACTCGAGAGGCATTACTGCCTCTGAGCCATACACTAGTGAAAACGGAGTTGCCCCAATGGGCGTCCGAATGCTAGTGTGATAAGCCCAAAGGGCAAGTGGGATTTGTATGTGCCAATCCTTATGAATGTCTACGATGGTATTTTTAAGTATGGCGACTAGCATTTTGTTTGACGCCTCTGCTTGCCCATTTGCTTGCGGATAATTGGGTGTTGAAAAGCTGTGCTGAATTTTGTACTTTGTGGTCAAAGCACGCACATCTTTGTTCTTGAATGATGGCCCATTATCCGAGATTATTTTGGATGGAATACAGGCATTTTGTAGGTCTCGAGAATCGACATTGGAGCAGTGGTAGGTTGGCTTCTTCAACACAGTATCAATCGTCCCTGCAAGGGACGATTAACAGCAGCAATCATCCTACCGAAGGACGATTAACAGCAGCAATTGTCCTGCAGAGGGATGATTAACAGTAGCAATCGTCCTTATCAGGGACGATTACTAGGTGAAAGCAGATTGGCCGGCTGTCTCAGGGGCAATGGCATTTTGGTAACATTTTCTGTCTTCTGTCAAGTTTTCAAGCCATTTGGACTCACTGTATTTACTGTTTCAGGCAGATGTTTACATGCATATTTCATGGATTTTAGAGAACGAACCCCTTTCATTTGTAGTAGGTGCTACTGAAATTTTCATTGTTTCTTTGATTGCAGGAAAAGCAATCAGAAGTGAAGAACTTATCCACATCAACGGCAGCAGCATCTTGGCCCACCTATTGCAATCGTGGGCATGCGGGAAGAGGAAGACTAGGTCACACATTGTAATGAAGACAAATTTAACGCTCCTAGCCCCCAAAAGGGGAGGAGACATCTATGTAACCGAGGATAAGATATTTGAATAAAGAGGGCTATGATTTCTTTGCATCTTGTCTTTCGTTTCCAAGTTGTCTCCTTTCTCTGTTTTAGTGCATAGGATCAAAGCGTTGCATTTTCGTCTTATGTTGCATAACTAGTGTTTCCTTTGCCCGGAATCTCGTGCTTTCAGTGGCGATCACGGTGGGACCCTGTCCCCTGTTTTTAAAATCATAGAAACTGATTGAATTTTTTGTGTTTGTGCTTGACAGGTACATTTTTCTTCTTGCAGACTGTTAATCGTCTCTGCAAGGGACGATTTCTATTCTGGAAATCGTCTCACCCTGGGACGATTGTAAAATCGTCTCTGCAAGGGACGATTTTTGTTCTGGAAATCGTCTCACCCTGGGACGATTGTAAAATCGTCTCTACAAGGGACGATTTCTGTTCTGTTAATCGTCTCACCAAGGGACGATTTTTTGTCTGCAACTTTTCAGAGCAAAAATTCAAAGGCAACTGGAGTAGGCAGAGAAGAGGTAGGGATTTTCATCATCTCTGTTGAAATTTTCTGTTTCTGTTTCTGTTTCTTTGACTGTTTTCATTTTAGCTTGCATTTCTTAGGAAAAGTCATTCATGCATGTTTCATTTTCGTTGGATAAAATGAACCTCACACACTCCACGAAACAATTTTAAACCAAGGAGTTGGTCGTAAGACCCCAGCCCTTGATCAAGACCATTGGTGGATTTAATCACCACCTTGGGTTGATTTTCATACATTTCTTGATTGTCAACTGTTGTTAGGCGTAAATCCTGACGAAGACAGACCGAGCGTAGCTGGGGTGATTCCCATGCACACGAGGATAAGTTTTCTATGGTATGTGCCATTAACAGGACAATCCCCATTCCGTACCGCCTACGTACCACGTACCTTCTGCTCTCACGTACCTATAGTCTCCCTCTCGTAAGGGCGGGTATATAGAGAGGTTGGTATATTGGCCTGGCTGGTATATTGAAGGGGCGACATTTCGGGAGTTATAAGAGCCTACATGATGCATTTAAATGTTCTACAAAACCTACAAAAAAAAAACAAAACACCAAAATACACTAAACCAGTCTAGGGCACACCAAGAATCCTTAAAAGAGATAATCACGGTTTTGTGAATGTGTGTGTTTAATTATGTTTAGTGTAGACAAAAAAAAAAAATCATTAAAAACAAGATAAAAATCTACTTAGATAGTGTGGACACACCGCAATGGTGTACACCCGCAGCCAAGCCCAATCAAGGGCAGCAACTCCGGAAGGTACACAAGAAGCAGGCACAAGTCGCCTTCGCTTCAGTCCTGAGGATTTGGTCATACCGCCTTATCGGTCTAACCTACAAAAGAATCCAATTCAAAATCCTTAGTGGGGTATGCCCATTCAAAGCAGACCCTCTCGAAAAGACGTCCTACATGCAGACCTTAATGTAAACAGAGAATCACCCTCTCAAGCTAGACATGAGTGGCCACAGCGCGATAAAACGCTAACGGGGCACACTATCCATTTGGAGGGACAACGTGGATATGGCGTCCCTTCTTTACCTCTCATCAGAACAGAGAGACCAAATCCAGAGTGTAGGGCTCCTTACACAGGGCGACCTAACTCCGACTGCCCCTTATGCACCTATGAGAGAGAACATGAGGAAGATCATCACATTCCTCAAGGACAACAACATACAATGCGGGAACCTTGCATTTCTGCACCAGCAGGATATCATGATCACCCCTTGAGGCCAGAACCTCGAGCACATACCACCTACCTCGATAGAGGGAAGCGACCCCTTGAGATTTTAGAGCATCAAAACTAAGGTAAACCCATAGGAGGAACATTTGAACCTTCTAAACAAAATAGGGTAGATCAAATTGACCCGGCTGTCGCTAGATATACCACCCGTCAAGCCCAAATCATGCGACTTAAACAAAGTCAGCAAGAGATAGAGTATCAATACCACTTGGATAAAGAACGCATGCAACGCGAAGCAGATGAGTTACGCTATGAAATACCTGAGAATGGGCCAACCCATCGCATCCAAAGAGCTGAACAGTATGAGAGGCATAATCCGTTGGTGCAAGATAGGTCTCCACGACCTCGTCAAGCTCTACCCCCAAGACCTCATAGATTCGAGAGGGAGGCAACTCCCTAAAACAATGATGGGTACCTTCAGTAAGAGCTTGATCAGGGTCATAGGTTTCGCCCAAAGACTCCTCAAGAATTTTACGAGGAGTATGAACCAGAAGAGGAATATGTTGAAACTCCCCATCAAGGAAGGAAGGATGCCATTCAGCCACCCCTCCATAGGCCTCCAGTTTACCGTAACTTGCAACAAGAGCGAACAAGAGAGGAAGAAATAAAATCTTTCGATGCTACCAAGCGCTATTGGAGCGTTTGGAGTCTGTGGAGACAAAATCTACTGGGCATCAAAAACCCACATTACGTCTACTCCGCAATAATATGGTGCATCCCTCAGTGCCTACACCTCTTTACCCTGAACACTTCAAGTTGCCTCAATTGGCAGTTTTTAAAGGTGAAGAGGATGCACAGGAAAACGTTACATGATTTCTAAGCCAATGCTTCGGCATCCAAGATAATGACGCATTATTGCTTAGAACATTCATAACCACATTCGCAGGCCCTACCTCGGATTGGTTCACACAACTGCCCAAACACAACATAAGCAGCTTAGATCAGCTAGTAGATGCGTTTCTTGAACGTTTCGCCTTCAACACAAGGAAGAAGGCATCACTTAGTGATCTTTCTAGCCTTAAACAATTTGAGGAGGAAACAATGGCAGCGTATGGGAACCGATGGAGAGATTTGCTTTCTAAGTTACCCTACCGTCCTCCCATGTCGGACCTCACGCAAATGTTTGCAAAAATTTGCTTAAAATCAATCTCTGGTCTATTGTTACTACGACAATACGACAGGTTAGAAGAAGCTTTGGCGCAATACAGAGTCATAGAAGAGATTAAGATAGGCGAAGGCGCAATTTCCAAGCCTAAGAAGAAAGAGTGGAATAAAACCACTAAAATTGGGACAATGCAACCATAACACGCTGCAGTCAACCAAGTTGCGATAAATGTTCCCATGCCTGTGCAAGAAATGCAGCCTCAAAAGGCTAACTACCAGGTAGTGCCTCCTGCTTATGAAAGAGATAACAGAAGACAGGAGCAGTATCAGCAACGTCGCCCTAGGCGAAAATTCACCCCGTATGCGGACTCTAGGGACTCCTTATTTGATCGCTTGTCAGCAGAAAATTTAGTTACTCTGCCAGAAATCCAAATTTTTGACCCTAACATTCCCAAGCCTAGGGGGTATAGGGAGGAATTGTATTGCAGATTCCATAGGCGCAGAGGACATGACCTAAATGGGTGATGGAAATTAAAATAACTAGTCCAGGATTTGATCGACAACAAAACATTGGTCATGGACAACCCCATCGCACCAAACAACCAACAAATGGGGGTATTCAAGGACCCCTTGCCTGCCCACGAGGCACAGACAAAATCGCTCCAGATTAACGAGGTGTGACAAGATCTTCCCGTGCAAGTATTTGTGGGAATGATTAGCATTGTAACAAGGCACAGAAGATACCCAGCAGTTGCCGCCGAGGTAGCTGCGAGGGAAGTTCCGTCGACATCGCAGCCTCAACAATGCCCAACGCAGTTACCTCCGCCTAGACCCGAGGTCACGATACGAACCAAACTCACACAGATTTTACGGACCACGTCGGCTAGGATGTCCATCTACGAGCTTATTCAACAATCAGCTCCCCATAGAGAAGATCTTATGGAAATTTTAAAAGCCATTGAAGTACAACACCACGAAGCAAATTCTTTCAATGCCTTCGTGGGACATGTGAAACAATGTACGGAGCCTGTCATCACATTCAGAGAAGATGAGGTCAAAATGATATCAAATGACATGTCGGATCCACCCCTGCACATTATCGCGTGGGTCAACGGGATCCCGTACAAGAGAGTGCTGATAGATACTGGCTTGTCCAGTAACATTATAACCACTGCAGCGTTAAAACATTTAAAACTACCAGCCTCTCACATCACCGCTTCCACCTACACATTACGAGCTTTTAACGATGCAATTTGCTCGACAGTCGGCACAGTTGTTCTACCTTTCCAGGTAGGACAAAAGTCAATACCCACACTTGTGCCATGTCTTTGGAAGGCGAAATGGCTTATAATATCTTGCTAGGGCGGCCTTGGATCAGGGACATGAAGTGTGTCCCCTCGATCGCACACCGATGCTTGAAGTATGCCTATGAAGGGCAAATACATGTTGTCCCAATGGACTTAGAGCCCTTCAAGTATTGCAATGCGGTACAATTCATACCTCAATCGACCCTCCCATCAACGCATTTGGATTTTCAATTAAATCCATCTAAACAGGGTTCGATACCGCAGGCACCACTGGTGGCCAACAAGGCAAAATCCCAGCCAGGTGAGACTTCATCACCTACTCCTTCATCGTCAACACCACCTATCATGGCCCAACAGAAGGACAAGGGAAAGCAAATCATGGAAGATGTTAAGCCTCTAGAGGAGGGGTTGCCCACGATTTCAATGATATCAACAGAGGAAACACCCAACACAACACAAACCAAGACTCCTGAACAACCAAACATGGAATGGACTCAGGAAGGACTACCGTTTCCTCCTACCCAATCATCAACAATCACCTGTTGAAATGGCCGATACAGGCCTGGGGGAATACTTAGTGCAAAATTTTGTGGCAACCCCCACATTGGAGTCAGTGCAGGACATGGGAAGACCTCGCCTTCCCATAGGGACAATTTTTCCACTAGGCTACCCTCCCAACCAGACGAATTTTGTGTATGGGGGCCTTGATCATGGTTCTGAACCATGCGAACAAAAGGAAACATATGAAGAGCCTTTTGTCGAAAACATCAATTATCTGTCGAACCCAAAATTTGCCCTAAAATATCTCGGCCAATGCAATTGGCATGGATACAGACTCGGTAGATATGAGCAAGGGATGCGGATCCTTTGCCAACCAAGATATCAGATGCCATATGACAAGTCAGGGGTAGGGTTCAACCATCCCCTGCCATTAGACATCTTGGTTGAAAATATGCAAGGCCTAGAAATAGGCAACAAGGGGGTATTGGAACAAGACCTGTATGCCAATCCAAATACAGAATACACATTAGGAGACTACCTCTCATGGTCAACAAACACCCTTGGAAACAACAATAATCCCTATCCTCCGCTAGAGAGAGGTGAAAGTTCAGATATAAATACTCAAAGAGAACATCAACGGCTGCCAGACATTTTTCTGAAGTTGTTCCCCTTAGAGGTTCCAGATGAAATAACACAGTCTCAAAAGAATCAGGTCCCTCCACTAAGAGTGGAACAACCGCAATGGGACCAGATTAATTCACTGGAATAGGAAGAGTCCTCAACATCGCAAGCAACAGATGCTGAAGAGGATGAACAAGTTTGGATCTATGAAAGCGATTCAGAAGATGAAACTGAAATGGACTATCTCAGACATGCGTGATGACATCATCATGCTCTAACTCATGAAGATCTAATGGGACAAATGGGTATACGGTTAGGACATGAATGGCACGTAGACCCAGCGAGGTGGGACCAAGTGTTAGACATATGGCTCCAAATTCAAGATGAGCATCATCCACCTCGAGATCCCATCAGGACAGCAGTACCGAGGGAAGACCCAGCCTTCCTTTTCGCACATAGATATGAGTTTGCACCTAGAGAGGATCCATTCGTGCCTATTCTCGTAGAGCCAGATCCAGAGTATAGGGAACAGCTAAAAGAATCAATTCATCACACCCACGGTTCTAGAGACCAAATTCATTCCATCCACATGATCTCCATTTATTTGACCGCACCCATCAGCAATCTGACCGATTCATCACGGTCATTGCATCTAGACATGGATGCCATCGACTGGGATCGTGTCAATTCACCATTGTCACCATCAGAGTACTAGCCTTTCGGTGAAATGCTTCATTTTACCCCAAGGACAACTCAGGATATTGTTCAAGCTGAAGAGGGACCCGAGGTTCCAAACATAGATCTTAACTCAGTTGATGATATCCATTTGATCCCAACTCCACATTAGTTGTAGGATGGATCCCACATGTCAGTCGAGGAGATGACTGACGTAGACATCGACACAGATCCAATGAATCCATAGATTCTCAAGCTGGGGGTAAGCCTTTCCCCCGAAGAGCAAGCCGAATATATTGCCCTTCTCAAAGAGAAGAAGGAAGTTTTTGCATGGTCGTACAAAGATATGCCAGGACTAGACCCGTAGCTAGTCATGCACAATTTAATGCTTGATCCAAAAATCGAGCCTGTAAAGCAAAAACTAAGAAAGATGCACCCAACAGTGGCCTTGATGGTTAAAGACGAATTGCAAAAGCTGTTGGAAGCACAATTTGTCATCTGCATGGATTATCCGCCATGGTTGTCCAACATGGTTCTCGTCAAGAAGCCCGACGGGAGGATTCGCATATGCACCGACTTTCGAGACCTAAACAAAGCAAGTCCTAAGGATGATTTCCCCTTGCCAAGCATCGACGCATTGGTAGATGCTACAGTAGGTCACGAAATGCTCTCCCTAATGGACGGTTTCTCAGGATACAATCAAATTTGTATCAATCCTAAAGACCAACTCAAAACGGCATTCACAACGCCTTGGGGGACATTTTGCTATAAGGTCATGCCTTTTGGCCTTAAAAACACTGGCGCTACATACCAACGTGCTATGACGTATATCTTCCACGATTACATGCACAAAACTTTGGAAGATTACATGGATGATTTGTTAGCCAAATCTCTCTTGCGCTCAGACCATCTCGGTGACTTAAGCAAGATTCTCGATCACCTCATAGAGCATAAGGTCAGACTGAATCCCAAGAAGTGCGTGTTCGGCGTCACATCTGGAAAACTCTTGGGTTTTATAGTCTCAAAGAGAGGCATCGAAGTGGACCCAAACAAAGTCAAGGAAATCCTTGAAATGGCTCCCCCAACCACTATCAAGCAGCTCAGAAGTCTACAAGGAAAGGTCGCGTCGATTAAACGCTTCATAGCACAATTATCTGACAAATGCCGACCAATGAACAAACTATTGCACAAGGGGGTCACATTTCATTGGGATGACGAGTGCTAGTCAGCCTTTGACAAAATCAAACAATACTTGGCTTCGTCACCAGTACTGGCACCACCTAGACTAGGAGTGTCATTCTACTTATACATCTCGGCCTGCGAGGTGGCACGGCGCCATGCTAGCCCGGAATAATGAACATCACAAAGAACGAGGCTACTTACTATCTTAGCCGCACCACGGTCGATTATGAACTTAACTATGCATACGTTGAAAAACTCTGCTTGGCAGTGGTGTTTGCTACCAAAATGCTACGCCACTACATGCTGAGCAACACTATGTATGTTGTGTCTAAGGAGAATCCATTGCGATACATGATGAGTCGTACTTATCATAGTAGTCGTACGGCGAAATGGATCATGTTGTTGACGGAATTTGACATTGAATTTATTGGGCAAAAATCTATCAAAGGACAAGTCATAGCCGATCAACTAGTAGAGGCTCCTCTTGAAGACGATCAGCCTCTGGCTATAGAAATACCCGATGATGGGGTCTTCCATGTCTCAGAATCGCCAGATTCTGAAGAGCCTGAGTCACAGGCCTACATAACCTTATTCTTCGATGGTTCTAAATGCGAGCAGGGGGGTGGCGCGGGGAATCGTATTCTTCACACCGCAGGGTGCTCCAATGCCCTTGTCATTTAAATTAAACTTCCAGTGCACCAACAACAATGCAGAATATGAAGCCTTGCTCCTAGGTCTTCAAACAGCAATCGCCATGAACATCAAAAGACTAAACATCTTTGGTGATTCGCTGTTAATCGTCAATCAAGTCAAAGGGGTATATCAATGCAAATGCCCAGTTCTGAAATCCTATAAAGCTCTTGTGGACAAATTCCTGGCAAAACTTCAGTGGTATGACCTCGAGTCACTTCCTCGATCATCGAATCGTTTTGTGGACACAATGGCCTCCTTGGGGTCACTAATCCCGCAAGACCTTTCCAGTGACATGACAACTATTCAAGTCAAAACATTATCGCAATCCACGATGGAGCATGCAAGCTCAGACTTGACGCCAGGAATCCACATGATCCAGATCGAACCATCCTCGGATAAGTTCTTTCGAATCTGAGATAGTCTAAAATGTGCCAACTGGGGGTCCCTATTTTCCCCCACTCCCATTGATAGCAACACAACGCTATTATTACAAGTTTTATCCCAATCAGCACTTGATAGGGAAGAACTTCAAAAGGGATCGACTGTTCATACTATCGAGGTTTCTGATCAATAGGACTGGTATTTACCAATTAGAGACTACCTCAAGTTAGGTAATATTCCCTTTGGATTGACGCATGCTGCAAAATGGACATTCAAACAGAAAGCGGCAAAATATGTCTTGATAGGAGACATTTTGTATCGTCGCAGCTATGACGGAATTCTCCTTCGTTGCTTGGACCAGCAAGAGTCCACTTGGGCAGTTGCCCAAGTGCATGACGGTACATGTGGTGGCCACTTTAGCGGTATGGCCATCGCAAAGCGCATTCTTCACATGGGCTATTATTGGCCATCTTTAGAGCGAGATTGTTGTGCGTATGTCAAGAGGTGCATAAAATGTCAACATCATGCTAATTTGATGCACATACCTTCCCAGGCCCTATAGACAGTCCAGTCTGCTTGGCCATTTTCGCAGTGGGGCCTCGATCTAATCGAAAAGATCTCCCCTACATCGTCAGGCCGTCACACGTTTATCATAACGGCCACGAGAATATTTTACCAAATGGGTGGAAGCAATTCTGTTATCCTCAACGAAAGGACCCCGTATTATGGAGTTCATCTTGCATCACATCATATGTCGTTTTGGTATTCCATCCAAAATAATCTCGGATAATGGGCCATCATTCAAGAAAAAAGACGTGCGTGCATATCAATGCAATAGTTCATCGATGATAACACTGCGCGGCAGGCCCGATTAGACCAACTTACGTTTCTTGACGAACGACGTGTTAATGCTCTTGAGAACTTACGTATCTATCAAGAGCGACTTAAGAAAGCTTACAACATGAAGGTCCACCTAAGGGACTTTCAGGTTGGTGATTTGGTTTTGAAGGAAAAACAACAGAATTCTAATTTTCCGCCCCACCTGAGGGATAAATTCATGGAAAATTGGTTAGGTCCTTATGTCATTGATAGCAAAATAGGACCCGGGACATACCGGCTAGCTTCTCTTGATGGTATCAAGGAAACAGAACCCTTGAATATCAATCATTTGCGACCATTTCATATCTAAGAAAGCCATATCCAAAAAAAAAAAGCACGAGATTCCGGGCAAAGGAAACACTAGTTATGCAACATAAGACGAAAATGCAACGCTTTGATCCTATGCACTAAAACAGAGAAAGGAGACAACTTGGAAACGAAAGACAAGATGCAAAGAAATCACAGCCCTCTTTATTCAAATATCTTATCCTCGGTTACATAGACGTCTCCTCCCCTTTTGGGGGCTAGGAGCGTTAAATTTGTCTTCATTACAATGTGTGACCTAGTCTTCCTCTTCCCGCGTGCCCACGATTGCAATGGGCGGGCCAAGATGCTCGCCGTCGCCGATGTGGATAAGTTCTTCACTTCGATTGCTTTTCCTGCAATCAAAGAAACAATGAAAATGTCAGTAGC
The DNA here is from genome assembly GCA_028583015.1 of Wollemia nobilis. Classification (NCBI taxonomy): domain Eukaryota; kingdom Viridiplantae; phylum Streptophyta; class Pinopsida; order Araucariales; family Araucariaceae; genus Wollemia; species Wollemia nobilis. Next base: position 164,903 of record JAQPPZ010001943.1, on the reverse strand, counting down.
ACTCGCTGCAAATGAAAGGGGTTCGTTCTCTAAAATCAACGAAATATGCATGTAAACATCTGCCTGAAACAGTAAATACAGTGAGTCCAAATGGCTTGAAAACTTGACAGAAGACAAAAAATGTTACCAAAAGGCCATTGCCCCTGAGACAGCCGGCCAATCTGCTTTCACCTGGTAATCGTCCCTGGTAAGGACGATTGCTACTGTTAATCGTCCCTCGGTAGGACGATTGCTATTGTTAATCGTCCTTCGGCAGGACGATTGCTCGTGTTAATCGTCCCTTGCGAGGACGATTGATACCGTGTTGAAGAAGCCGACTCGTCTCTGCTCCAATGTCGATTCCCGAGACCCGCAAAATGCCCGCAAACAAGGGGGTTATGTAATTGGGGCCATTTTGGGACGACCCAGATGGTCGGATTCTCCCAATTTGGCCTCCATCACCGAGAAATTGGACGTTGTTACCTGCAAGTCAGTGGGACAACCAAAATAACAAAAGCATGATAATATTCGATGAAAACCTTTTGAAATCAAGATTCAAGATTCTGAACTATTGAAAAGTAGAGAATAACATGGAATATGAACAAATGACAGAAAATGAACTACAACTAAATCCAAAAGGTGCGGGGTGCCCAAGTGGGCAGCCCACCGATGGAACTTGATTTTGGCACCAATCCACTTGGGATGGGCCCAAAATCTCTTAGGGGTGGGGGGTCGGCGAATTGGTTGGTTCAGGTGTCCATGTGTTGGAATTGGGTCGGATTCAAGCTTCCAAAAGCCAACCAACAACCTCCCTTGCAAAAGAGATTGGTGGATGTGGGAAGATGAATAAAAGGGGATGCAAGTGGGTCTCCAATTCGGCAGCACTTCATTGCTTGAAAACTCCTTCAACTCTGTCCATCTTGGGTGAGAAAAGTCCCACCTTTTATAGACCCAAGGGGTCTCTTTTTGGGAGGGAAGCACAAATGCCATGTGTTGGTCATAGGCGCCATGTGGCAGTCTTGTCTTCCCAAGAGGGAGGGGAGTCCTCCATTGACTTGTGTTTTCATAATTGCTTCTTGTGACAGTCCTCTAACGGCCCTTCTGTCCACCTACACACGCGTGCAAGGCAGGAGTCATCAACTGACTGTTCTGGGCTGCCACTTGGCGTCGTTTGTCATTTTTCCCGTTAAACTTGGTAATCGTCCCTGGGTGGGACGATTACAACAATCGTCCCTGGGTGAGACGATTGCAAGTTAGTAATCGTCCCTGGGTGAGACGAGTACTGGGCAAAGTGTCTAAATGTACCAAATTGCTTCCTGACCTTACAAAATTGCTATGGAAGTGGTTAGGACCACTGTTTGACCTCTGAGGGCTGCCCTGGGGGCTGTGTTTGTCAAAGCGATCAGTGTTTGCAGTCACATAATCGGATTGGTGCTGTTTTGGTGTCTACAGATGCCCCTTTTTGGGAAGCGCCGTGGGTGACGCAATGTTGAGCAAAAATAGATAACCAAAGCACTAATGATTAGGGTTTCTTGGTAACCTAACCAACTTTTGATGCCCCAAGTATGGAAAGGGCATGCATTCTTGAATCCTTGCTTCTGACGAGCTAAGGAATTTGATTTCAAGTGTTAACCTGTTTTGGTGAGGTGTGACTTGAACTTAGACATTGATCAGTCATGAATAGGCGAAGGGCGTTTTTACCTCAGGGGAACCTTGTATTCATGATTCACGAAATGCCAAGTGTTTGATTGATTTGATTGTTGCTTGTTTACTGCCCCAAGCAGGAGCGTGATTGTCTTTGTCAATGATTCTTTGAATGCATGTCATTTTCCTTAATTGGGTGTGTGATTGTTGGTTGGTGACTAAGTGTGACTACCCCCTCAAGCGACGAATCGATGAGGGAATGACCTTCGTGAGAGAAGCGACGAGTCGCTTGACCCAAGATGACTTGTGCAAGGTTGCCTTTTAGAGGGTTTACCGTTAAGCGTGTGCAATTTTTCCAACATATGGACCTATTTTTGGTGGGTGTTAACCCTTTTGGTGATGTCATAATGAGGTGAAATCGTCGAAAACCTATCTTCCCGTGGAGCGGTCCGGCTATGATAGCCTTCTTGGGGAATTAGGAGAGTGATAATTTGAACCTCGACATCTATTTTTCTATGCCAAGAGGTTAAGTGCAAAAGCACTTGTGTCTGGCAATGTTTATTGCTATGTTTTTGTGTTGCTTTTTTGTGATGTTTTTGTTGTTTTGTGACACCATTTGGGGATTAAATTGTCTGAAATCCGTTTTCCCGTGGAGCGGTCCGGCTATGGTAGCCTTCTTAGGGAGTAGGATAGTGACAATGTAAACCTCGATATCAGTTTTGCTATGCCAAGAGGTTAAGTGCAAGAGCCCTTGTGTCTGGCAATGTTTATGCTTTTTGTTTTTGTGTTGCATTTATTTGTTGTTTTTGTTGTTTTGATTTTCTTGAATATGGATGTATTATGTTGATTTATTTTGATGGATGCATATGCTATGATGAATGCAAATGTTTTTTTATTTATATGTGATATACAGAGATGAAATGGATGAATGAGATTTGTGATGTTTGGCTATGGCACCATAGACTGTTTAAGACGCTCTTTAATTCATTTTTTTTTTTTTTTGTGATGCATGACTTTGTATGTATACATGTGGTTTTTCTTTTTTTTGTTTTTTTTTTTGATGGTATTGTAAGGATGAAAAGTAGCGCAGTTGGTTTAGAAATGTAGCTAAGGTTTTCTGAGACTCAGACGGTTTTAACTCACTAGCCATGACTGTACTTTATCTTACAAGACTTTTGAACAAGGTATGAATCAGACTTGTTTTTGACCACGCTATTTTACATCCCTGTGTGTGCAATTGAGTTCATTTATGTGGTATTTATCAGGATACCGCCAGTGCCAGATGGGCTTTCAACCGAACCTGTACTGAGGATCACCTAACTAGCTCCACTAACTCCTTTGTTATGTTTAGTTAGATTAATCCGCGATGTTTTCTAGGATGTCATAAGCTAGCTTATCCACATGCAAACATTGATCTGTACGCAAGTTAATGTGACAGATATATCGTCATGCGAGAAGACCTTTAGAATGCTGAGAGTTCCAGGGATTCAAGGTCAACTCCCTTCTTTTCTTCAATTGTATTGGGATACTTGCTCATTGTAGTGATGAGATCACTGTTTATTTTGATTTGTTTTTCTTTTGAGCAAGGGATTGGAAATATGGAGTGACGAAAATCACTGTTGCTTTGTGCATTTGATGTGTGCACTGTAGGATGTCAAATTTTGATGTTTTGACGTTTTGCAAATTTTTGATGTTTTGCAACTATTGAGAATTAGGGATTCTTGGGGAATTGGGTAGGGAGGATGCTTGTCCTTTTGCCAACTCTCAGCATTCTTTGGGTCATCCGCACAGGGGGATGAGCAAGATAACCGTTTCGCTTATGGTGACCTAGATTACTGTGCAGTTCATCTTTCGTTCACATAACTTGGGAATTTTTAGTGTTTTGATTTGTGTTGGGATGTTACGTAACATGGTGTATTTCAAGTATGACTCTACCTTCGTAAAATCTGTTCGACTTGATACGCTACATGGCTAAAGAGGAAAATGATAACTGAATCACTGAAACTCTTGGTACATTTACAGACCACTGACTGTAGTGTGGTAAAAGTTATGCATGGTGTGTCCGTTGTGTTTATGAAATGGAACAGTGGGGAACAAGATGTTTTATCAGAGCAATTTCAGTTTATGGTGCCTTTGACCTATACGACCACAAATATGCAATGTATGGATGCAATGCTAATGCAGCTACATATTTTGTATTTTCGATGAATTGAGTTTGGCGAGTATGAATATGAGATGTGAGAAAACTCTCAATTGATGAATTTGAGAATGCGTAGAAATGAGATGCAAATTTTTGTTGTTTTTGATGTATTTTGTTGTTTTTGAATTTTTTTGATTTTTTGACCAGGCGATTTAGGATATTCGTTGGAGCTTTTTAGGTTTTGACCAAGTGATTGCGATAATCCTTGGAGCTTTTTGGATTGACCAAGAGATTGCGATAATCCTTGGAGCTTTTTGGGCCAAAGATTGGATCCTTGGAGCCTTTTGTATTTGACCAAGAGATTGTGATAATCCTTGGAGCCTTTTGGATTGACCAAATTGTATATCCTTGAGCTTTTTGGGTGACCAAGAGATTGCGATAATCCTTGGAGCTTTTTGGATTTGACCAAGAGATTGCGATAATCCTTGGAGCTTTTTGGGTTGACCAAGAGATTGTGATAATCCTTGGAGCTTTTTGGATTTGACCAAGAGATTGCGATAATCCTTGGAGCTTTTTGGGTTGACCAAGAGATTGCGATAATCCTTGGAGCTTTTGGATTTGACCAAGAGATTGCGATAATCCTTGGAGTTTTTTTTTTTTTTTGGATATGGCTTTCTTAGATATGAAATGGTCGCAAATGACTGATATTCAAGGGTTCTGTTTCCTTGATACCATCAAGAGAAGCTAGCCGGTATGTCCCAGGTCCTATTTTGCTATCAATGACATAAGGACCTAACCAATTTGCCATGAATTTATCCCTCAGGTGGGGCGGCAAATTAGAATTCTGTTGGTTTTCCTTCAAAACCAAATCACCAACCCGAAAGTCCCTTAGGTGAACCTTCATGTTGTAAGCTCTCTTAAGCCGCTCTTGATAGATACGTAAGTGCTCAAGAGCATTAACACGTCGTTCGTCAAGCAACGTAAGTTGGTCTAATCGGGCCTGCCGCGCAGTGTTATCATCGATGAACTCCTGCATTGATATGCGGAGGGAAGGAATTTCCAACTCGAGAGGCATTATTGCCTCCGAGCCATACACTAGTGAAAACGGAGTTGCCCCAGTGGGCGTCCGAATGCTAGTGCGATAAGCCCAAAGGGCAAGTGGGATTTGTATGTGCCAATCCTTATGACTGTCTGCGATGGTCTTTTTAAGGATGGCAACTAGCGTCTTGTTTGATGCCTCTGCTTGCCCATTTGCTTGCGGATAATAGGGTGTTGAAAAGCTGTGCTGAATTTTGTACTTTGTGGTCAAAGCACGCACGTCTTTGTTCTTGAATGATGGCCCATTATCCGAGATTATTTTGGATGGAATACCAAAATGACATATGATGTAATGCAAGATGAACTCCGCAATGCGGGGTCCTTTCGTAGAGGTTAACGGAATTGCTTCCACCCATTTGGTAAAATATTCTGTGGCCGTTATGATAAACGTGTGACGGCCTGACGATGCAGGGGAGATCTTTCCGATTAGATCGAGGCCCCACTGTGAAAATGGCCAAGCGGACTGGGACTGTCTGTAGGGCCTGGGAAGGTACGTGCATCAAATTAGCATGATGTTGACATTTTACGCACCTCTTGACATACTCGCAACAATCTCGCTCTAAAGATGGCCAATAATAGCCCATGCGAAGAATGCGCTTTGCGATGGCCATACCGCTAAAGTGGCCACCACATGTACCGTCATGCGCTTGGGCGATTGCCCAAGTGGACTCTTGCTGGTCCAAACAACGAAGAAGAATTCCGTCATAGTCTGCGACGATACAAAATGTCTCCTATCAAGACATATTTTGCCGCTTTCTGTTTGAATGTTCGTTTTGCGGCATGCGTCAATCCAAAGGGAAGATTACCTAACTTGAGGTAGTCTCTTATGGGTAAATACCAGTCCTGTTGATCGAAAACCTCGACAGTTTGAACAGCCAATCCCTTTTGAAGTTCTTCCCTAACAAATGTTGATTGGGATAGAACTTGTAAGAATAGCGTTGTGTTGCTATTAATGGGAGTGGGGGAAAACAAAGACCCCCAGTTGGCATGTTTCAAATAGTCTCGGATTCGAAAGAACTTATCCGAAGATGGTTCGATCTGGATCATGTGGACTCCTGGCGTCAAGTCTGAGCTTGCACGCTCCATCGCGGGTTGCGATAAGGTTTTGACCTGAATGGTTGTTATATCACCGGAAAGGTCTTGCGGGATTAGTGACCCCAAGGAGGCCATTGTGTCCGCAAAATGATTCGATGATCGAGGGAGTGCCTCGATGTCATACCACTCAAGTTTTGCCAAGAATTTATCCACGAGGGCTTTATAGGCCTTCAGAACTGGGCATTTGCATTGATATACCCCTTTGACTTGATTGACGATTAACAGCGAATCGCCAAAGATGTTCAGTCTTTTGATGTTCATGGCGATTGTTGTTTGAAGACCTAGGAGCAAGGCTTCATATTCTGCATTGTTGTTGGTGCACTGGAAGTTTAATTTAAATGACAGGGGCATTGGAGCGCCCTGCGGTGTGAAGAATACAATTCTTGTGCCACCACCTTGCTCGCATTTAGAACCATCAAAAAATAAGGTTATGTCGGCCTGAGACTCAGGCTCTTCAGAATCTGGCGATTCTGAGACATGGAAGACCTCATCATCGGGTAGTTCTATGACTAGAGGCTGATCGTCTTCAAGAGGAGCCTCTGCTAGTTGATCGGCTATGACTTGTCCTTTTATAGATTTTTGCCCAATAAACTCAATGTCAAATTCCGTCAACAACATGATCCATTTCGCCGTGCGACTACTATGATAAGTACGACTCATCATGTATCGCAATGGATTCTCCTTAGACACAACATACGTCGTGTTGCTCAGCATGTAATGGCGTAGCCTCTTGGTAGCAAACACCACTGCCAAGCAGAGTTTCTCAACGTATGCATAGTTAAGTTCGTAACTGACCAGGGTGCGGCTAAGATAGTAAGTAGCCTGTTCTTTGTGAAGTTCATTCTTCTGGGCTAGCATTGCGCCCAATGCCACCTCAGTAGCTGAGATGTATAAGTAGAACGGCACACCTGGTCTAGGTGGTGCCAATATTGGCGACGAAGCCAAGTAATGTTTGATTTCGTCAAAGGTCGATCGGCACTCGTCATCCCAATGAAATGTGACCCCCTTGTGCAATAATTTGTTCATTGGTCGGCATTTGTCAGATAATTGCGCTATGAAGCGTTTAATCGACGTGACCTTTCCTTGCAGACTTCTAAGCTGCTTGATAGTTGTTGGGGGAGCCATTTCAAGGATTGCCTTGACTTTGTTTGGGTCCACTTCGATGCCTCTCTTTGAGACTATAAAACCCAAGAGTTTTTCGGATGTGACGCCGAACACGCACTTCTTGGGATTCAGTCTGACCTTATGCTCTATGAGGCGATCGAGAATCTTGCTTAAGTCACCGAGATGATCTGAGCGCAAGAGAGACTTGGCTAACAAATCATCCATGTAATCTTCCAAAGTTTTGTGCATGTAATCGTGGAAGATATAAGTCATAGCACGTTGGTATGTAGCGCCAGCATTTTTAAGGCCAAAAGGCATGACCTTATAGCAAAATGTCCCCCAAGGCGTTGTGAATGCCGTTTTGAGTTGGTCTTCAGGATTGATACGAATTTGATTGTATCCCGAGAAACCGTCCATTAGGGAGAGCATTTCGTGACCTGTTGTAGCGTCTACCAATGCGTCGATGCTTGGCAAGGGGAAATCATCCTTAGGACTCGCTTTGTTTAGGTCTCGAAAGTCGGTGCATATGCGAATCCTCCCGTCGGGCTTCTTGACGGGAACCATGTTGGACAACCATGGCGGATAATCCACGCAGATGACAAATTGTGCATCCAACAGCTTTTGCAATTCGTCTTTGACCATCAAGGCCACTGTTGGGTGCATCTTTCTTAGTTTTTGCTTTACAGGCTTGATTTTCGGATCAAGCGTTAAATTGTGCATGACTAGCTACGGGTCTAGTCCTGGCATATCTTTGTACGACCATGCAAAAACTTCCTTCTTCTCTTTGAGAAGGGCAATATATTCGGCTTGCTCTTCGGGGGAAAGGCTTACCCCTAGCTTGAGAATCCGTGGATTCATTGGATCTGTGCCGATGTCTACGTCAGTCGTCTCCTCGACTGACATGTGGGATCCGTCCTCCAACTGATGTGGAGTTGGGATCAAATGGATATCATCAGCTGAGTTAAGATCTATGTTTGGAACCTCGGGTCCCTCTTCAGCTTGAAAAATATCCTGAGTTGTCCTTGGGGTAAAATGAAGCATTTCACCGAAAGGCCAGTACTATGATGGTGACAATGGTGAATTGACGCGATCCCAGTCGATGGCATCCATGTCTAGATGCAATGACCGTGATGGATCGGTCGGATTGCGGATGGGTGCGGTCAAATCAATGGAGATCATGTGGATGGAATGAATTTGGTCTCCAGAACCGCGGGTGTGATGACTTGATTCTTTTAGTTGTTCCCTATACTCTGGATCTGGCTCTACGGGAACAGGCACGAATGGATCCTCTCTAGGTGCAAATTCATCTCTATGTGTGAAAAGGAAGGCGGGGTCTTCCCTCGGTACTGCTGTCCTGATGGGATCTCGAGGTGGACGATGCTCATCTTGAATTTGGAGCCATAGGTCTAACACTTGGTCCCACCTCGCTGGGTCTACGTGCCATTCATGTCCTAACCGTATACCCATTTGTCCCATTAGATCTTCATGAGTTAGAGCGCGATGATGTCGTCGCGCATGTCTGAGATAGTCCATTTCAGTTTCATCTTCTGAATCGCTTTCATAGATCCAAAATTGTTCATCCTCTTCAGCATCTGTTGCTTGCGATGTTGAGGACTCTTCCTGTTCCAGTGAATTAATCTGGTCCCATTGCGGTTGTTCCACTCTTAGTGGAGGGACCTGATTCTTTTGAGACTGTGTTATTTCATCTGGAACCTCTAAGGGGAACAGCTTCAGAAAAATGTCTGGCAGCCGTTGATGTTCTCTTTGAGTATTTATCTCTGAACTTTCGCCTCTCTCTAGCAAAGGAGAGGGATTATTGTTGTTTCCAGGGGTGTTTGTTGACCATGGGAGGTAGTCTCCCAATGTGTATTCTGTATTTGGATTGGCATACAGGTCTTGTGCCAATCCCCCCTTGTTGCCTATTTCTAGGCCTTGCATATTTTCAACCAAGATGTCTAATGGCAGGGGATGGTTGAACCCTACCCCTGACTTGTCATATGGCATCTGATATCTTGGTTGGCAAAGGATCCGCATCCCTTGCTCATATCTGCCGAGCCCATATCCATGCCAATTGCATTGGTCGAGATATTTTAGGGCAAATTCTGGGTTCGACAGATAATTGATGTTTTCGACAAAAGGCTCTTCATCTGTTTCCTTTTGTTCGCATGGTTCAGAACCATGATCAAGGCCCCCATACACAAAATTCGTCTGGTTGGGAGGGTAGCCTAGTGGAACAATTGTCCCTATGGGAAGGCGAGGTCTTCCCATGTCCTGCACTGACTCCAATGTGGGGGTTGCCACAACATTTTGCACTAAGTATTCCCCCAGGCCCGTACTGGCCATCTCAACAGTGATTGTTGATGATTGGGTAGGAGGAAACGGTAGTCCTTCCTGAGTCCATTCCATGTTTGGTTGTTCAGGAGTCTTGGTTTGTGTTGTGTTGGGTGTTTCCTCTGTTGATATCATTGAAATCGTGGGCAACCCCTCTTCTAGAGGCTTAACCTCTTCCATGATTTGCTTTCCCTTGTCCTTCTGTTGGGCCATGATAGGTGGCGTTGATGATGAAGGAGTAGGTGATGAAGTCTCACCTGGCTGGGATTTTGCCTTGTTGGCCACCAGTGGTGCCTGCGGTATCGGACCTTGTTTAGATGGATTTAATTGAAAATCCAAATGCGTTGATGGGAGGGTCGATTGAGGTATGAATTGTACCGCATTGCAATACTTGAAGGGCTCTAAGTCCATTGGGACTACATGTATTTGCCCTTCATAGGCATACTTCAAGCACTGGTGTGCGATCGAGGGGACACACTTCATGTCCCTGATCCAAGGCCGCCCTAGCAGTATATTATAAGCCATTTCGCCTTCCAGCACATGGCACAGTGTAGGTATTGACTTTTGTCCTACCTGGACTGGCAGAACAACTGTGCCGACTGTCGAGCAAATTGCATCGTTAAAAGCTCGCAGTGTGTACGTGGAAGCGGTGATGTGAGAGGCTGGCAGTTTTAAATGTTTTAACGCTACAGTGGTTATAATGTTACTGGACGAGCCAATATCTATCAGCACTCTCTTGTACGGGATCCCGTTGACCCGCGCGATAACGTGCCGGGGTGGATCCGGCATGTCATTTGATATCGTTTTGACCTCGTCTTCTCTGAATGTGATGACAGGCTCCGTACATTGTTTCACATGTCCCACGAAGGCGTTGAAAGAATTTGCTTCGTGGGGTTGTACTTCAATGGCTTTTAAAATGTCCATAAGAGCTTCTCTATGGGGAGCTGATTGTTGGATAAGCTCGTAGATGGACAGCCTAGCCGATGTGGTCCGCAGACTCTGCGTGAGTTTGGTCCGTATCGTGACCTCGGGTCTAGGCGGAGGCAACTGCGTTGGGCGTTGTTGAGGCTGCGATGTCGACGGAACTTCCCTCGCAGCTACCTCGGGGGCAACTGCTGGGTATCTTCTATTCCTTGTTACAATGCTAATCATTCCCACAAATCCTTGCACGGGAAGATCTTGTCGCACCTCGTTAATCTGGAGCGGTTTTGTCTGTGCCTCGTGGGTAGGCAAGGGGTCCTTGAATACCCCCATTTGTTGGTTGTTTGGTGCGATGGGGTTGTCCACGACCAATGTTCTGTTGTCGATCAAATCCTGGACTAGTTCTTTGAATTTCCAGCACCCATTTAGGTCATGTCCTCTGCGCCTATGGAATCTGCAATACAATTCCTCCCTATACCCCCTAGGCTTGGGAATGTTAGGGTCAAAAATTTGGATCTTTGGCAGAGTAACTAAATTTTCCGCTGACAAGCGATCAAATAAGGAGTCCCTAGACTCTGCATACGGGGTGAATTGTCGCCTAGGGCGACGCTCGCTGATATCGCTCTCGTCTTCTATTATCTCTTTCGTAAGCGGGAGGCACTCGCTCGGTAGTTAGCCTTTTGAGGCTGCGTTTCTTGCACAGGCGCGGGAACATTTATCGCAACTTGATTGACTGCAGCGTGTTGTGGTTGCGTTGTCCCGGTTTTAGTGGTTTTGTTCCACTCTTTCTTCTTAGGCTTGGCAATTGCGCCTTCGCCTATCTTAATCTCTTCTATAAGTCTGGCTTGGGCCAAAGCTTCTTCTAGGCTGTCGTATTGTCGCAGCAACAATAGACCAGAGATTGATTTTAAGCAACTTTTTGTGAACATTTGCGTGAGGTCCGACATGGGAGGACGGTAGGGTAACTTAGAAAGCAAAGCTCTCCATCGGTTCCCGTACGCTGCCATTGTTTCCTCCTCAAATTGTTTAAGGCTAGCAAGATCACTAAGTGATGCCTTCTTCCTTGTGTTGAAGGCGAAGCGTTCAAGAAACGCATCTACTAGCTGATCTAAGCTGCTTATGCTGTGTTTGGGCAGTTGTGTGAACCAATCCGAGGTAGGGCCTGCGAATGTGGTTATGAATGTTCTAAGCAGCAACGCGTCATTATCTTGGATTGCGAAGCACTGGCTTAGAAATCTTGTAACGTGCTCTTGTGCGTCTTCCTCACCTTTAAAAACTGCCAATTGAGGCAACTTGAAGTGTTCAGGGTAAAGAGGCGCAGGCACTGAAGGATGCACCGGATTACTGCGGAGTAGACGTAATGTGGGTTTTTGATGCCCAATAGCTTTTGTCTCCACAGACTCCAAACGCTCCAATAGCGCTTGGTATGCATCGGAAGATTTTATTTCTTCCTCTCTTGTTCGCTCTTGTTGCAAGTTACGGTAAACTGGAGGCCTATGGAGGGGTGGCCGAATGGCATCCTTCCTGCCTTGATGGGGAGTTTCAACATATTCTATCTCTGGTTCGTACTCCTCATAAAATTCTTGAGGAGTTTCTGGGCGAAACCTCTGACCTTGATCGAGTCCCCGCTGAAGGTACCCATCATCATTTCGAGGAGTAGCCTCCCTCTCATGTCTATGAGGTCTCGGAGGCAAAGCTTGACGAGGTCGTGGAGACCCGTCCTGCGTTAAAGGGTTATGCCTCTCATGTTGTTCGGCTCTTTGGACGCGAGGGGTTGGCCCTCTCTCAAGTATTTCATATTGTAACTCATCCGCTTCACGTTGCATGCGTTCTTTATCCAAGCGGTATTGATACTCTATCTCTTGTTGACTTTGTTTAAGCCGCATGATTTGGGCTTGACGGGTGGTATATCCGGCGACGACCGGGTCAATTTGATCTACCCTATTTTGTTCGGAAGGTTCAAATGTTCCTCCTATGGGTTTACCTCGGTTTTGATGCTCTAAAATCTCAAGGGGTCGCTTCCCTCTGTCGAGGTAGGCTGTATGTGCTCGAGGTTCTGGCCTCAAGGGGTGATCATGATATCCGGATGGTGCAGAAGCATAAGGTTCCCGCGTTGTATGTTGTTGTCCTTGAGGAATGCGATGATCTTCCTCATGTTCTCTCTCATAGGTGCGTAAGGGGCAGGCGGAGTTAGGTCGCCCTGTGTAAGGAGCCCTACGCTCTGGATTTGGTCTCTCTGTTCTGATGAGAGGTAAAGAAGGGACGCCATATCCACGTTGTCCCTCCAAATGGACAGTGTGCCCCGTTAGCGCTTTATCGCGCTGTGGCCACTCATGTCTAGCTTGAGAGGGCGATTCTCTGTTTACATTAAGGTCTGCATGTAGGGCGTCTTTTCGAGAGGGGCTGCTTTGAATGGGCATACCCCACCGAGGATTTTGAATTGGATTCTTTTGTAGGTTAGACCGATAAGGCGGTATGACCAAATCCTCAGGATTGAAGCGAAGGCGACTTGTGCCTGCTTCTTGTGTACCTTCCGGAGCTGCTGCCCTTGATTGGGCTTGGCTACGGGTGTACACCATTGCGGTGCGTCCACACTATCTAAGTAGATTTTTATCTTGTTTTTAATGATTTTTTTTTTTTGTCTACACTAAACAGAATTAAACACACACATTCACAAAACCGTGATTATCTCTTTTAAGGATTCTTGGTGTGCCCTAGACTGGTTTAGTGTATTTTGGTGTTTTGTTTTGTTTTTGTAGGTTTTGTAGAACGTTTAAATGCATCATGTAGGCTCTTATAACTCCCAAAAGGTCGCCCCTTCAATATACCAGCCAGGCCGATATACCAACCTCTCTATATACCCGCCCTTACGAGAGGGAGACTATAGGTACGTGAGAGCAGAAGGTACATGGTACGTAGGCGGTACGGAAGGGGGATTGTCCTGTTAATGGCACCTACCATAGAAAACTTATCCTCGCGCGCATGGGAATCACCCCAGCTACGCTCGGTCTGTCTTCGTCAGGATTTACGCCTAACAACAGTTGACAATCGGGAAATGTATGCAAATCAAGCCAAGGTGGTGATTAAATCCACCAATGGTCTTGATCAAGGGCTGAGGTCTTACGACCAGCTCCTTGGTTTAAAATTGTTTCGTGGAGTGTGTGAGGTTCATTTTATCCAACGAAAATGAAACATGCATGAATGACTTTTCCTAAGCAATGCAAGCTAAAATGAAAACAGTCAAAGAAACAGAAACAAAAACAGAAAATTTCAACAGAGATGATGAAAATCCCTACCTCTTCTCTGCCTGCTCCAGTTGCCTCTGAATTTTTGCTCTAAAAAGTTGCAGACATAAAATCGTCCCTTGGTGAGACGATTAACAGAACAGAAATCGTCCCTTGCAGAGACGATTTTACAATCGTCCCAGGGTGAGACGATTTCCAGAACAGAAATCGTCCCTTGCAGAGACGATTTTACAATCGTCCCAGGGTGAGACGATTTCCAGAACATAAATCGTCCCTTGCAGAGACGATTAACAGTCTGCAAGAAGAAAAATGTACCTGTCAAGCACAAACACAAAAAATTCAATCAGTTTCTATGATTTTAAAAATAGGGGACAGTGGTCCCACCGTGATCGCCACTGAAAGCACGAGATTCCGGGCAAAGGAAACACTAGTTATGCAACATAAGACGAAAATGCAACGCTTTGATCCTATGCACTAAAACGGAGAAAGGAGACAACTTGGAAACGAAAGACAAGATGCAAAGAAATCACAGCCCTCTTTATTCAAATATCTTATCCTCGGTTACATAGACGTCTCCTCCCCTTTTGGGGGCTAGGAGCGTTAAATTTGTCTTCATTACAATGTGTGACCTAGTCTTCCTCTTCCCGCGTGCCCACGATTGCAATGGGCGGGCCAAGATGCTGTCGTCGCTGATGTGGATAAGTTCTTCACTTCTGATTGCTTTTCCTGCAATCAAAGAAACAATGAAAATGTCAGTAGCACCTGCTGCAAATGAAAGGGGTTCGTTCTCTAAAATCCACGAAATATGCATGTAAACATCTGCCTGAAACAGTAAATACAGTGAGTCCAAATGGCTTGAAAACTTGACAGAAGACGAAAAATGTTACCAAAAGGCCATTGCCCCTGAGACAGCCGACCAATCTGCTTTCACCTGGTAATCATCCCTGATAAGGACGATTGCTACTGTTAATCGTCCCTCTGCAGGACGATTGCTGCTGTCAATCGTCCTTCGACAGGACAATTGATACTGTGTTGAAGAAGTCGACCTGCCGCTGCTCCAATGTCGATTCTTGAGACTTGCAAAATGCCTGCAAACAAGGGGGTTATGTAATTGGGGCCATTTTGGGACGACCCAGATGGTCGGATTCTCCCAATTTGGCCTCCATCACCGAGAAATTGGACGTTGTTACCTGCAAGTCAGTGGGACAACCAAAATAACAAAAGCATGATAATATTCGATGAAAACCTTTTGAAATCAAGATTCAAGATTCTGAACTATTGAAAAGTAGAGAATAACATGGAATATGAACAAATGACAGAAAATGAACTACAACTAAATCCAAAAGGTGCGGGGTGCCCAAGTGGGCAGCCCACCGATGGAACTTGATTTTGGCACCAATCCACTTGGGATGGGCCCAAAATCTCTTAGGGGTGGGGGGTCGGCGAATTGGTTGGTTCAGGTGTCCATGTGTTGGAATTGGGTCAGATTCAAGCTTCCAAAAGCCAACCAACAACCTCCCTTGCAAAAGAGATTGGTGGATGTGGGAAGATGAATAAAAGGGGATGCAAGTGGGTCTCCAATTCGGCAGCACTTCGTTGCTTGAAAACTCCTTCAACTTCGTCTATCTTGGGTGAGAAAAGTCCCACCTTTTATAGACCCAAGGGGTCTCTTTTGGGAGGGAAGCACAAATGCCATGTGTTGGTCATAGGCGCCATGTGGCAGTCTTGTCTTCCCAAGAGGGAGGGGAGTCCTCCATTGACTTGTGTTTTCATAATTGCTTCTTGTGACAGTCTTCTAACGGCCCTTCTGTCCACCTACACACGCGTGCAAGGCAGGAGTCATCAACTGACTGTTCTGGGCTGCCACTTGGCGTCGTTTGTCGTTTTGCCCGTTAAACTTGGTAATCGTCCCTGGGTGGGACGATTACAACAATCGTCCCTGGGTGAGACGATTGCAAGTTAGTAATCGTCCCTGGGTGAGACGAGTATCGGGCAAAGTGTCTAAATGTACCAAATTGCTTCCTGACCTTACAAAATTGCTATGGAAGTGGTTAGGACCACTGTTTGACCTCTGAGGGCTGCCCTGGGGGCTGTGTTTGTCAAAGCGATCAGTGTTTGCAGTCACATAATCGGATTGGTGCTGTTTTGGTGTCTACAAGAACATATATATATCGTAATTGATTAGGATTATGAAAATACTGATTCATATATTTACAAAATTATTGACATTGTTGCAGTGTCCGTAATGGTTGATTCTGCCAAATGCCAAATATTTATTATAATATTTTTATTTGAATTTTTGCCATCTCTCTTGTAAGTGCATCTGTAAGGCTATTTTCTTTCCCTAGAATATACTGCATATCGAATTGGTACAATGTGAGGATGGCCTGCCACCAAGCATACCTATCCCTAAAAAGTTGAGTTGAAATCGTATTGCTCATAAACCATTTGAAATTTTTGCTATCTTTCCTAATAGTAAATATTTTAGGCAATAGCAAAGTTCTAAATTTTTCTACTCCTTTTATTATAGCAAGAATTTCCTTTTCTGCTGGCCAATAATTTAGTTCATGCTTTTTGAATTCTCCTGACCTATACCATGCAATTTTTTCATCATTATTTCTTTTAACAAGAAGAACACATGCCCAAAATTCTTTTGAAGCATCATTTTGTAAAATATAGGGTCCTTCAAAGGCTGGCTCTAAAGGAGGTAAATCTGAACAATAAACCTTTAATTGTTTGATAGCCTCTGTTGCATTTTGTGACCATTTAAATGTATCACCTTTTGCAGCTTCTCGAATTGGTTTTGTGATTCTAGAAATCTGTGGAATATATTCATGTACATAATTTATGCAACCTAAAAATTTGTGTGCTTGTTATTTACTTGTCAAGAAATCTCTTAATTTGCTCCATGATATGTGGTTGCATAACAATCTTACCATCTCTGATTATGATCCTTATAAATTCAATTTTTGTTTTGCAAACTTGAAATTTTTTATCATCTGCAGATAAACCAATTATGTGTTCTATAACATGTTGCTGAAATATTTCCAAATGATTTTTATGTTCTGCAATAGTTTCTAAAAATACCAAAAAATCATCTATATAATTTGCTACAAACTGATGTAGATCTTGAAAAAATTTATCCATCCTCATTTGGAATTGGGATGGAGCATTTTTTAGCCCAAATGGCATGACTAGCCATTCATACAGTCCAAAAGGTGTTGAAAAAGTTATTTTGTGTATATCTGGTTTGTTGATTCTAATTTGGTGATATCTAGATATGCAATCAAATTTAGAAAATATTTTCCCTCTACCAAATCTATCAATTAGCTCTCTTTTTTTTGGCAAGGGCCATTTTATATCTGTAGTGATTGTATTAAGAGGAATATAATTAATTATCATTCTAGCTTTTCCCCTTTTTTGTTTTGAATTCTTTCTAACAATGAATGCAGAGCAGGAATAGTTAGATTCTAAGGCCTGAATTTGTCCTTTTTCAAGCAATTATTTTACATGTTTTCTACATTCTTCAACAGCTTGCTTATTCAAAATAACTTTCTTCCTGATGAGAGTGTATTATTGGAATAATAGCCTGAAGGAAATCCAAAGACCATTTTTCTAAAGGATGCTCAACACAACAATATTTTATTAATTGTTCCAAATTTGTTTTAATAGAAGGCTGGATAGTAAGAGATATTTGCATCACTTCTTGGAATTAGATTTTTGCCTTCTACATCTGAGCCTCATGTACCATAATTTATTCCATTGTCAGCTTCTGCCAAACTGCTTTTATTTTTTTAGCATGGAAAATAGTTGGAATACGAGGAATTGTTATTTTTTCATTTTCTATGTTCAAGATAATACAATGAGAGGCAATTGTATATGGTCCATATTGATCAAGAAACATACTCCCTAGACCAATATCATAACCTCATGTATTCATTTGCACAAAATTTGTTTGAACAATTTTATTTTCCAATTGAATCGGGATATCAAAAGCAAAATATTTCAATGAAGTAATACCATTCATTGTTTGTATCTTATAATATTTTTTGGATTCTACCCAAGCATCAATAATATAATCCTTTTCTAAATAGAGAATTAATTAGTAATTATACTAGCACCAAAATTAATATATCTATAACCTTCTTTGTGCATATTTTAAATTTTTCTTACCTTTGTTTTATCAAAAATCCTTAGTGTCTTATAGGACTTGTTACCTAAAAAGTAACATTCTTTTCTGCTTGTTTAAAGATCTATTTTATTTTTGGCCTATAAACTGAAAGAGGTAATTTTATTTTCCATAAACTAGATTCTGATTTCTACAAAATTTTCTTCTGATCTTCTAGCTTGTAAATATATTTTGGATCTAATTTAGGTACTAAAAAAGAAGGATCATATGTACCTATGCTATCTTCATCCTCAAAAACATCATCAAGTTGAAAAACATCATTAATAACTAATTCATCTCCAACATAGAGTGAGAAATCCATGTTACTTATAGTATAAAAGCTCCACTACTGGTCAAAACTTGTAGTGTAGTCGCTGATGTGATCTGCTTGTCCAATAATTGCTTGCAATATGCAGGGAACAATGACAAGCAAATTTAATACCAATACTCAGCTTTGACTATAATATTTGGGAAGAGAGTATTCGTGTAAACTCTGGTCTGATTTTTGATTCACCATTGGTGAAGAGCATACTCTCTACAAAATATACCAGAATAGAACGTAGGCTCTAATACTAAAGAGTAAAATGAGGAAATGCAGTTGCAGACTCAGGCTTGGAAGGTTGTAATGCACTTAAGTCATGCCAATTTTTCTACATATCGTAAGAAAATATTTTTCCTAAGGCAACCAACAAGTCCCAGACCCAAAGGCTTACAATGCTCAAGGATTTATGGGAACTATCTACTCGCATATAGGATGGATTCTATACTCACCACCAAAGTGTCATATAGCAAATGAAATCTCCATGACGAGAGGCATGGAGTCCTCATATTTATACAAGATAAAAGATAGTGGAGTATCTGGAGAATAGACACTTGTAGACACAAGTATCATAATACATGTCTGGAAAGAGACCCTTGGAGAATGCTTGAGGAAAGGAGGACAAGTGTCCTAAACCAAAATTTCATTAAATATATATATATATATATATATATATATATTACATGGGATTGAAACGGGTCCCACTCGTATTACATCATCACTACATAGTGGTATTATAACAAAGCTTGGATATTATCCATGTATAGTTTCACAAGATTTAAATCTTTGAAATGTTGAAAAATCTAATAGTTGAACTAATACCACATATAAATATATATAGATGTGTATATTAAAATTATTTGTAAATATTTATATGTTTTTTAAAGTTTTAATAAAAAATATTTGTTCTTCAATACAAGAAATCTCTTCTATATCTTATATTTTTTTGTTTTTGGTGTTTTAAACAATTTTATATGATAAATTTATTTATTTTTTTTAAATTATATTTATAAACTTAATGTAATTTATATATATATATATAAATTGATGCAATTTAATCTAATAATAAAAAAATGCAAAAACTTTATTTTTATTGTTATTATACCAAATCAAGTGCAAGTATTCATTACTTTAGACTCTAATGTTCAATATATGCATATGGATGATAATTCCATGCCTTCTAAACCAATTGAGGTGCAACAAGCAATGAGTTTTGCATCCTATGATCATATGATGATACATTAACCTAGATATCTACTATGTATAAACTCAAGGTATTTATCTTCAGCTTTTTAAAGCCAAACCTTGAGTTTGATATGTAATATTTGAGTAGACCTTGAGCTATAAATACTTAAGCTACTATATAATTTATTAAAAGATACAAATAATTTTATATGATGAAGTAAATATATTAAATGTATGAATATTTATGATTTTTTAATTATTTGTAAATGACAACTAAATATTTTGTAATTGTTCCATGTAGTTTAGTTTAAATTTATGTAAATGGACATTTTCTTAAGTTTATAGTAAGCATGTAATAATCCAACCAATTTCAAGCAATATAAAGTTTAGTATTTATTTAACTTATTGCATGACCTATTTCATAACTTTTATAGATTTTTCTTATTTAGCATAAACTTTTCTTCTTCTTTTTTAAATTATATTAAGATATGTCTATTGATGAAATAAATTGGCTTTGAAATTTAATAATATATCAAGACTTACATTTGTTTTATCTTTTTTATTTTACTTTTAAGGTTTCCATTCTCTTAAGATTATGCTTAGAAGTGTGGTCTACTGGCAAGGACGCCACTTGCATTATGGGTTATGTGACCCTGGTTCAATCCCCATGGTGGATGTGTATAAGTAGTATTACTAAAAAAAAATAGTATGTTTAGAAGTTAATTTTGTATACAATTTTAAATTTGTTTATAATTTTTTTTGTTTAAATAATAATATTTCTCTAACTTCAATTAAAATTTGGACAAGCATATCTATTAATGAAAGTTAATGGGGTTGTAAACAATCTATTAAAAAATACCAAACTTTATAGCTTTAAATTTCTTTAACTTTAATTAAAATTATCCAAAAAGATAATGGGGGTGGAAATATTTAAATAAGGATTAAATTTCACTAACATATGGAAATTGTTTTATTTTCTTTTTCCATGAAATATGATTGTTGGATGTTTATTATGATCTAAATATGTAATACTATTTGAGAATCATACAACTAATGGAAAATAAAATCATTTATGGTTAAATATGGATAGATATGAATATGATTTTTGGTTAATACTAAAAACTAAAAAATATATTTTTAAGGATTTTATCATTATAAACATTAAATGGATTTTTTTAATATCTAAAAAATATAATATTTGAAAGCCTTGCATCTCATTAAATTCAGAACTAGGATTAAATGAGTAATTATTTTTCAATATTTTATGTTCAAGGTACGAAATAATAAATCATCCTTATCTATCCATATTTTATAATTCAAAAACCTCAAAATATAAATAAAAATATGAATGCCTCATTCATCTATTCAGTTCTTGAAATTGCCTCAAAATATCCTTAAAATGATAGTGTTTCTATATCATTAGTTGTGGGTGCCACCTTTGAGTCTCTCATTAACATCCATGATATTCTTGACTATACATGTCTTATTTTTAATATTGAATTAAGCCCTCTTCAATTGAAGTACTCCCATTATCAACATATTGATTTTGTATAAAGATAAACTTAATAATCCTCTCTAGATTCTAAGATATAAATGCTCATGCTCCTTAATTAATGCAATAGCTTATTCCAAATTTTCCTTTTCTTGTTCTTCCACTTTTAAGTGGTGAAGTTATCATCCTTCTTGTTATTATTATTATTATTATTCTAATGATTTATCAACTCATACTTTCTCATACTTAAATTCATATTGTATTTTTTTCTTTTTCTAGTTCAACTAAGAATTTTTACTTAGTTACTCTTTTCTCATATTGCATTTTAATTAGTTGATCCCATGATTATAATTTAATTAGAGTGCCTCAAATAACCCCATGAAACAACTATGAATGATGTTATTTTACCTAACTCTATTTTGTATTTTAAAAAATACAATCACAAAATAATTTTAATAATCACATCAAGCATTACCTCACCTCAATGCAAGGATTTATGTCTTGGGGCCCTATGACAACTAATTTTTTTGCTAAGCTTCTATGACAAATATTAGGCTAGTATAGTTGTCTTCCCAAGTCTTCCATATATTATTTTTGATAAAATACTTTTGAGTTTGTCTCAAACTTTTATAGGCATAAGCTTCTCTATACTAATGTACATGATTTTTCATATCATAAAAAACATCAATGAGTTTTATTTTGAACATGTATAGAGGTGCATAATAATTCTCTATTCTTGTGTAAATATAAAACATGTGGAGCCTAAATTATTGAGAGACTTTATATATTTTTTACATGATAATTTACATCTAAAAATTCTCTTGTAAGACCTATAAACATTCCATAGAAATGGCTTTATTGAAAATTCCTCTATAGTTAAGGAAAATATAACTACGCATACAAGAAAACTTTAATATAACCTAAAAAGGATAAAGTTAATACTAAAATTGGTATAGATGATTCACCTTATTGCACATAAAGTACTAAGCTTTATAATCCTTGATTAAATACAAGTATTAAACTTAGTATATTCTTGACCAATGATTGATAAATTGGCTAGTAATTCTATGTTTTATTTTCTACCATATCTCATTCTTATCCGACACTTTATCAATACATAATAGATTAATATTACTTTTATAATTATGTATATGATGCTAACAGACCATATATAAGAATCATAAGTCAATCAATGCAAGCTATTAAAATCTTTTTTTCTGAAAGAGCAAGGGGAATATATGACGCTACTTTTTAGCAATCCAAACTTACTTTTGGATCTAATGATCCCATTTCTATATAAAATAAGGATATAAACATTCACAAGTTAGATTGAGGTTCAATCTAATGGTTTTTGAAGCCTTAATATCAATATGAAACTCACAAGATGATTTCCATAGGATAAAATATATGATAGCCACAATATAGTAAGATCAAAATAATAATGAAAGCAAAATAATATGAGCCAACTAATATATAAATTAAGACTAATAATATATTAAATAACATTCATTAATAAGCAACAATATGAATGTATAAATAACCTGAATCATACAATATAATAATAATTATAATATTTGTTGCTCAAGTGTATGTATACTTTATTACTTCTCTTTGTCTTATAAATATATCATGAAACTCTAATATAATGGCAATCCACACTATGTAAACAATGTAAGCTATGTAGGCTCTATAAGCTATGTAAGTGATATAGGCTATGTCCTTTATGGAGTAATATATAGTCATTGTAGGATGACTCTTTAGTTACTTAACTCTTCCTTTCCTTATGTCAAGTCTCATGACTCTTGGCTTCTCTACTTGACACTTGCATACACATGACTCTATCTTGTATGCATACTTGGACATGACTTTTCACATAACACTTCCTAATATAAGAATACTTCTTCATACTTACATATGAGATACTTGTGCACATCTATATAGATAACACATGCAAACTTGCACACATGGCACTTGTGTATTTCCTGCACATTATTACATTACATAAAATATTTACTCATAATCTAATCTAGGATACAACCCTAATCTAATATTTACAATATGTACCATGAGGATACATTAGCATTTACCAAATAATATAATATTCTCTAACACAATCATAGTATATTTCTAATGAATTTAGTCATTTTTTATTGATAAAGGGTTTTGAAAGAGACCCAAAACCTTTTACATGTCGAATAGGGGAAATATAGAATGAGATCAAACCCTAACTAGAGAAACCCAAAATAGAGGACCACCCTTGGTGGTCTTGAAACAAAGAAACTACAAATAGCAAAAGAGGATAACACCCATAGGCAAACACAAGAAAAAATGTAATAGTCAGTAGATAAAAGTGGAAGCCCCAAAACAGAGAGAGGTCATCCACAATACATCACTCTAGGATGTAGTCCTAATCATCATCATATTTGGGGGTATCCTTACCTAGTTGGCCCGCCTTCTGGGTCTTCATTTGATTGATGATCTTGCCTACCCTCAGTAGCATTGACATAGCCAAAGAAACAATGTTATCCAGGTCAGTAAATTATGATTAGATGTATATACTCATATTTAACTTCTATTATTACTTATCAACTTTATGAGTCTTACAAAGTTTAAGGTGATCAATTCATCAAGGTAAATAAAAGGAAGAGTTCAATATCACCACTAAAATTTAATATTTACAAGACTCTAAAAACACTCCCTTTGTATCCAAGTATCATCCTTTCTCATCTACATTGACTTTACCTAAGAAAAAAATTAACCATGTTGAAATGCATTACTTTATTTTAAGTGAAAATCTAGAAAGTGTTTCAAATCATTTGAAGGTTATTCTATTGTCAAAATAACCTAAAGCAAACTTTCTCTCACATACCTTTCATATAGTTGCATAAGACTTCTTATGTTTACTATTTTTTCTCTTTGAGGTCCTAGATATTGGTCATTTGGCTAATCTCTCTCCTTATGTAAATTCTAATATTAACCATGTAGATAAAAATATCCATCCACCTAATACCATCCCAAAATATTTTCTTTCTTCTATCTTTGTGACCTCTCTAATAACAAAAATACTTTTGAGAGATACACTACTCTCTAAACACTATTTGAGTGTATAATAGAAATATTTTTAAGAGAGGTATAATCGATGATGATACCTTTCTTAATATTCTTACATTTTATTATATTTAATAAATTGATTATACAAGGGATAACTATCACCCAATCTAAATTATCATTTCTAGTCACAATAATGTTTTAGTCATTCATAAGGACACAATTATCCTCACCATATGGTTAGGAGCAAGTACTTGTGCAATAGATTTCTCAATTTTTGAGCATGGCACTATCTATAATATGATCCTTGATAGACATTGGATTCATCATATGAAGTTTATCTACTCCATATTATTTCAAGAGATTATATTTTTTAACTTGAAGACCACTTATGTAGTGATGGTCAATCTAGATTATGCTTTCATGTATCACTTTCAATTATTAATCCATTACTATAAATTGCCCTATGTTTAGTTTTGAGGACTTTCCAAGTAGCTTAATTTAATTGTTGGATACTAGTCCTTCCACTTCCAAAATTTAGTTAGATAACAAATCCTTTACCTTCAGTCTAGCATTTGTTGCATTACCTTCCATGTTAGCTAATATTCTTAAAATATTTAATCAAGATAATATTTCTTTCGGACTCAAGAGATATAAATTGTTTAAAGAGGGTTATCTTGGTGAAATCATGAGCATATTATTTCACTTGAGTATAGACCTACTTCTTTCAATATCCACATCATGGACATCCAAAAGTTCAATGAGGTATTGAATAAGACTTTCAAGTATTATGAAACTAATGACTGATATTGAAAAATATATCCTTTATAATCACTAGACACTTAATGGTGCCATGTATCCATTGGTAATAAGAACAAACCAATGATTTTGATTTCACCTACTATATGAGTTGTTCATTTTCCTTTTGGTCTAGACTTTGATACACCATTAATGTCATGGGATATAAAAAATTATTTCTAGGAGTACTTATTACTAGGTGCATATAAATCTATAACCTTATATTATTTGGTAGTTCTCAACTTGTCATCAGTTGATTCTTATTTAAATACAAAAATTGATCAATATTTGTCATTCTTTCTACTAGAGAACTTATTAAAAAATGTTTTCTTCTTTTTATCTCTTTAGGAGAAAATTGGATTTTGGGCTCAATTTCCATATTAGTTACTTGTTTTCATTGTCATAAGATCATAATTGGTTAAGAATACATTATTTTTTCAAATTTGATTCCTCTTATTCCTATAGACTATGGATATATATCAATTATCTCTATGTAAAACTGGATCACTAATCCCTTATCTAGATTAGATTGTACATGATAAAGGGATTCTAAATTTTATCCTTGAGTTTGATAGCTCACCTCAAGACCATAACAATATAGGTTATTTCCTTTCATTCGTCATCCATATAGTTGCTTTAGTGGAGATCTCTTTATCAATAGTATTTTGGATAAACATATCAAACTTCCTCCCATACATTTAAAATTTAAAATATAGTGAAAGATATAATCAAACTTGACATTAATATCCCTTGAAAAACTAATATTCTTAAAATGGGGTCATCCTTAAATATTAAATATCAAGAGGATTATCATCAATTTACCTCAAATACCAAGGTTGTCTTCTCATGGGATTGTTCATACATTTCTAGAATAAACCATTTAGTTGTACCCTATAACTTAGTGACCAAACCAAGAGCTAAGTTATTTAAGCAAATGTATCATGTTAGGAAGACTAATATTTTACTCTTAGTTAAAGAGGAATTGGCAAAAAAATTATATTCATCACATCCAACATTATTCTCTTGAAGGAGAGTGGAAAGATATGCCTCTATATCAACTTTAAGGATGTTGATCAAATCTATCCATAAGTTGTGGTAAGATCCCATATAAAATATTAGCAATACTCCAATAATAGAAGATAAATATTGCAATAATAGAATATACTCCAATGTGTTCAAAATATAAACTAAACCTTTGAGGTAAAGCAACACTAGACAAGGCTCCTTATTGGAAGGAAGCCACTCCACACTATTTTCTAATATGAGATCCAACACAAACCCTCCCACAATATGAGTCTCTTTCCTGCATTATACAACCTTCAACTACCTATCACTACCATTTACCCACACATGTGCAATAAAGATATTTATTCTAATTAACTAGTGGGATGATTTATAAAGCATATGCACCCCCAATCCTTATTTATACTATATTATCCTATCCCTAGGTATATTATATTCCATCCCCTTAAACATGTTTCATCCTCAAAACATAGGAAAAGCCAAAATAAACCCGTTTCAAAGAATTATAAATATGATACCACCAAATTTGATTTCATGTAGATCCATAGTGATTAGGTGTCGATTACCTATACTAGCATATTTCCCATGAAGGTTCATTGATGTTTATATGGTGCACCTTTGTTCAAATTTGGAGCCTTCTTTAATCCTTCAATCCTTCTTGCTACATTTTTTGTTGGCTCAAGAAGGGAACTGGTCCTTTTCTCTTGTTTATTTTCTTCTTTGTCCTCTTGTTCTCTAGCAGATTCTTCTATGCATACCCCATTATAGGCCTAAATTTTCTTGACCTTATCTTTGCTTTGGGATCCAATATATGTAATATTCTAAATATGAATTTTTTTGTACATTCTATACCATAAATTTATAAACTTATTTTGTATATTCATATTTATTATTCTCAATGTATCTAACCATGGATATCCAAGAATAATATCTAACCCATCCATATCTACAACATAAAAATTTGAATGCAAAATATATTTTTCCATGGTGAGTTTCAAATCTGCAAAAAATCGAACATGCTTACCCTCTATTTGAGTTTTCTTAATATTTTTTCTTTAACTAGTAATTGCTTTACAAATTTCATGTTGATGAAGTTATAACTTATAATGGGTTTTCAAATACAATAATTCTTTTTTTTGCATACATCCATGAAATTGAAAAATATAATATTCCTTTCTTGGATTTAAACTACATGTACTCTTATCTTTCATATCATTTTTATTATTTCCATCCTTACATTTTACTTGTTATTTATTCTCATCCTTCTCTTCCTTATGTTTATTCACATTAATTATTATTTCATTTTATGCCTATATATCTAAGAAATATTGTTCAATTTGGTCCTAAGAATAGTATAAGAGTTGCACCTATCACTTTACCAATGAGTTTTAAATCCCATAAACTGGATTGATAATAAATAATTTTTAACTAGAACAACATTCCATGGCATTAACACTTCCATAAAATGGAGGAACTACCATGAAAAATATCACCTTTCTACCATAGATATGAAATAAAATAATGTAGAAAGGTAGATTCAATTATTTCTTTTCACTTGCAAAAAATAAAATTTGATGTCCTCACCCAATTTGCAAAAATTACATGTCCAAATCTATGAAAACTTTAAATTGTAGGGTCAACTTCAAATCACCAAATCTCCCTCATTATTGATCCAAATATTTAATGTGACCACTTTTAAAAATCTATCAATGTCCTCTTTCCAATGAATCTAGATTCACCTTGTTTTAAAGACTTGCATGAAGCACATAACCATCTGTAAAATTTATCTCTAATTTGGAGTATGTTTATATTTGTAAAAATATAAATTGTATAGTCAACTTCAAATTGCCACATCTCCCTTGACATTGATCTAAATATTTAATGTGGCCACTTTTTAAAAAGCTATAAAAGTTGTCGACGGTTTGACGACAGTGATCCTATTATGGCTAAGCGTTATCTTATAGTTAATCATTTTGAGTTTAAGGACCCCTTTTATCCCAATGGAATGCCAAAATTGGGATCCAAAAAAATCTAATGGTAGGACCCATTCTACCTTGAAACAGGCTAAAGAAGATATTAGGGTCCCGTCCTGGCCCCATGACCAGGTTTGGCTTTTTAAGTCGTCTATTTCCTTTGCAAAAGTGATAGCAAACTCGATTTGTCTCTATGAAAAATAGTATTTTGATCTCACCCTAGTCTCACATCAATTGCAAATCCTAAGTGACTTCATCAAAGTAGCTCAGGAAGAAGGTTCTTGGAATTTAGTGGGTAAATTTTACGGTAGTGGGCCTGATATTGATTCTTTACGTAGATGGGCAATGTCTAAGTAGCAACCATTGGGGTCATTGTAAATAACTACCATTCCTAAGTCTTTCCTAATTAAGCTTAACTGTGAAGAATATTCCAAATGTATCCTAGAAGGAGGATAGTGATTCTTCAGAAGATGGGGCTTGTTTCTCCAGAAATAGGAAACTGACTTCAACCCCTACACTCAAAATGTCAACATGGTCCCTCTTTGGTTCAGGTTACCTGGTTTTCCACTATACTTTTAGTACCAAGACATTCTCAAGGGTATAGCAAAATACATTGGAGAGTTGGTATTAATAGATGCGATGACAAGAGCAAAATATCGCATGGTTTTTGTGAGGATGTGTGTTATGATGGATATAGATGTGGACCTCCCAAGCTGTATTGAGCTTCTCTCAGACCTGAGCATGTGGATTCAACCAATGGAATATGAGGATATGTCATTACAATACCAAGGATGTGGCAAGCACCATCATATTAAGGATATTTGTCTATCCCAACTAGCTATAGCTAAAGCAAAATCTATGGAGAGGAAATGGGTTCCCAAACAAGCGAAGTTGGCTATCGAAGCTAAGAAAATTTAAGTGAATCTTTAAAAATGGGATATACTCCTTCACTAGAGTTGAACCCAACTAAATAAGGGTCTGAAAAAGATGCTATAGAGATAGTTTAGGCCCCTCAGGTCAGTGAGACATCAAAACTAGAGTTGAGTTTAGTTCCCTTGACTCTAGTTAATGAAGGAGTAGCTATGTTAGTGAGCCAGGAGATAAATCCCTAGAATGTGCTACAGAGGAGCAGTTATGGTCCTTCCTTGGTAGGGGTAAGTAAGAATGATCTTATCCTCCATAATTCATTTGACTGTCTAGAATTTTGTGAACATGTGATTCAAAATTTATCCTAATATGAATAGGTACCTTTTCCATATCGTAAGGATATTTCGGATAAATCATCTATGGGACCTAAAACCAAAATCCACCATAAATATCATATAGATTTTGGAATAGAGAAAAAATTGGGTAAACCCACTAATATTTCTTTACAAAAAAAAGTAAAATTTGAGATTGCCAATGGCTCCCAAATTTTCTGAAAATGGAAATGAGCAAGGATGTGAATGGTAGGAAGCTAAAAATCAAATCCTTTAGAAGATCTCCCCAACTAGGGGTTGTGGATAGGAAATCCTGCTCTAAATTTCATCAATGAAATTTCTCTCCTGGAACATTAGAGGATTAAATGGATCTTTGAAATCCTCTATTAGAAAAGAGGTAGCTTTGGCTATTATCTTTATTCAGGAATCTAAAATTGATGTGGATAATTTTGATATTGTCAAAAATTCTATTTGGAAAGAGGTCAAGTTTGCGTCCAACCCAACGAATGGCTATTCAAATGGTTTACTCTATTTTTGGAATGTTTCCAAAGTAGATGGTTTTGTTCTATCTTCCTCTGAAAGAGTCATCAATATTTTGTTTTATTGTGAATTCTCAGACCGTAGATGGGTCATGTCTAATGTATATACTCCAAATTCAGGTCTCAATAGATAGGTTTTTTGGTCTTTGTTATTGAATATGATGGAGTGCTTTGCTAACAAATCTTAGATGTTAGCTAGGAATTTTAATTCTTCAATTTATCCTTCAAAAAAAAAAGGTGGTAATTATCTGTGTTCAAAAAGCATGGAGGATTTTGTATATTTTGTCAACCAAGGTGAGCTGATGGATATGGATCTAAAAGGCTCTATATTCACTTGGAGTAATAGAAGGATCGGTAAACATTTAGTCCTGGTTAGACTAAAGAGGGTCTTCATATCAAGGCAAGGTTTACCCTTCTTTGATGATGCATATCTAACTTCATTAACCAAAGAAAGGTTTGATCACATTCTCCTTTTGTTTGAATCTTCTCTGCACTAGTATTTTTTCCAAGGCCTTTCCATTTTGAAGCCATGTGGTGCTCCCATCCTAAACTTGAAGTCAAAATTAAAGAATGGTGGGTTGCTTGAGTTCCAGGTGATGGATTGGCCAGAATAGCTAACAAGCTCAAGATGATCAAATCTAATCTCAAAGTGTGGAACAAAGAGGTTTTTGGTGACATTTTTAAAAATAAAGAATCTCTAAAAATCCATCTCAAAGAGATTGAATCTATTATGGAGTATTCGAGTCTCTCCATGGAAACTAGATATAAGGAGAAAGGTTTACTAGTTGAGCTCCACAATACTTTGAGTAAGGAGGAAATGCTTTAGAAGTAGAAGTTGAGAGAATTATGGTTGAAGAATGGTGACTATAATACTAAATTCTTCCATTCTACAACTTTGAGGCATAGGAGTGCAAACAGGATCCGTGAGATTCATAAGGAATATGGATCCAACTCAATGGACATCCAGGTTATCAGAGTAGAGGCAATAGCTTATTTTGGATCATTACTAGGATCAAAGGATGTCAGATATAGAGAGGTAGAATCTAAAATTTTATGTTCCATTCCAAACTTGATCTTTTGGGAGATGAATTTGAATCTAGAAGAGTCTTTTTAGGGTGATGAAAAAAAGTCGACGGTGTTCAGTATGGATGATTTGAAGGCTCTGGGGCTGAATCGTTTCCCCCCACTTTTCTTCCAATATTTTTGGTTGATTATTGGCTTGGAGGTGTGTGATGCAGTGAGACTTGCCCAATCCTCTTGCTTGATCTCTTTTGGAGTCAATTCAATTTTTTTGGCTTTGATTCTAAAATCTCCTACAATGATTAAGTTTAGTGACTTTCATCCTATCAACCTCTGTAATATAGTTTATAAAATCCTTTTTAAGACAACGTTAAATAGATTAAAATATTTGATGCCTCTTATTATTGATAAAGAGTAGAGTGGCTTCATGGCAAGAAGGAAAATTTTGGATGGAGTTATTTCTATCCATGAGGTTATGCATTTAGTGAAGATGAGCGGTGGATCAAGTCTCTTTCTAAAGCTAGACATTAGTAAGGTTTATGATAGGGTATCATGGGACTTCTTGGTAGAGGTGTTGTTGAAATTTGATTTCAATAAAAAGTGGATTAACTTGATGAGAGCTTGTTTCTTTTCTTCCAAATTCTTGATGTTGGTTAATGGTTCGTCTGCTTGTTACTTCCAAAGCTCTAGGAGCCTTCGCCAAGGGGACCCTTTATCTCCTTATATTTTCATCCTTTTGGTTGAAGCTTTGGGTAGGTCTATCTTGATGAATCCTAACATTGTGGGCCTTAACCCAGCCCTTACGATGAATCCTATTTCACATCATCAATTTGTCGATGACACCCTTCTATATTTTTGGTGTCGGTGGTCCAGGATAGAGATGTAAAGAAAATATTAGAGCTCTTTGAGAGAGTGGTAGG
The DNA here is from genome assembly GCA_028583015.1 of Wollemia nobilis. Classification (NCBI taxonomy): domain Eukaryota; kingdom Viridiplantae; phylum Streptophyta; class Pinopsida; order Araucariales; family Araucariaceae; genus Wollemia; species Wollemia nobilis. The sequence continues at coordinate 133,662 of JAQPPZ010001943.1, read as the reverse complement.
TTAGAAAGTCAACCTCTTGAAAAGAAAATTTTATTTCATGAATACTTCGTTGGCTAGGCAAAGGAAAATTGCCAACATTCTTGGGTGTAGCATTGCTATATTTTCGATGATGTACCTAGGATTACCTCTATTCAATGGTAGGATGAAAGAGAGTTTATGGGATCCGATGGTGGAGAGACTTCAAAAAAATCTTGCTTGCTAGAAAGGAGCCTTATTGAGCCAAGCTATAAAGATCCTTCTTGTTAATTTGACTCTTCAAAGTATCCTTGTCTATTTTATCTATCTTCAAACTCTTGGTGAAGGTCATTTCTAAGATAGAACATATTCAAAAGGCCTTTCTTTGGGCTGGATCATAGGATAAGAGGAAATTCCACCTTGTCTCTTGGGATCAAGTTTGTAGCAACAAAGATAGTGATGGCTTGGGTCTCAAACGGATTCACCAGATGAACGAGGCCCTTGTGTTAAAGCAAGGATGGAGACTATTAAAAAAGGAGAGGGTTGGTTGGATCAATATAGTTTATGCCAAATACTTGAATCTACAAGGTAATTTTATTTTTGATCCCCTCTCATCTAATGGTTCCATTTTTGGAAGAATCTGGTGAAATCCAAACTTGTGCTTATCAATGGATCAAGATGGGTCTTGGGTAGTGGTAATTCCATTAATTTTTGGCAAGATGCGTGGGTGAGAGACTCTCCTCTTTTTCAAGATCCATCCTTAAGGTTAGTCAAAGTTTTTACTAAGAGGCTAGGGCGGTGTATGGTTTATAATTTATTTAGGATGGAGGATGGAAAAATGTTTTGAAAATATCCTCCTATAACTAATTATAGTAGGAAAAGAGCTTTTACGATCTATTGCCTCCCATCTGCTCAATTTTCAAGTGATTAAGCAACTAGATTCCAAGGATTATCTGGCCTAGAAAGGTGAGAATGATGGTTCCTTATCAGTCAGGTCTACTTATGCACTCCTTGACTCAAATTCTACTATTTGGTTGAACCCTATCAACTGTGGTTTAAGCATTTGACTCCCAAAGTTAACATCGATTTTGTTGACTATTCAAAACAAACCTCTTACCATTGAGAACTTACATAAAATTGGTATGATTTTGCCTAATCGTTGCTACCTCTATGACTCCTACGAAGATAATTTTGAGCATATTTTTTTCATTGCTCCTTTTCCTTGGATGTCATAAGAAAACATTTTCTATCCCTCGAGTCGGTTGGGTCCTTTCCAATACTTTGGTTGATCTTTGTTCTAAATGGGACCCACATTTCAAGTCCCTGAGTCTTATCTACTTATGGAAATTCTTGCTCCCCCATATTTGCTAGGGAATTTGGTGGGAAATAAACCAAAGAGCTTTCAAAGATTAAAAAAAGGGATTCAGAGTCTGTTAGCTCGGGGGTGATTTTAAGCACCATTAAAATTGTAGTCACCTACCTTTTGGACTTAGGCAGAGGTTTCCAAGTGGAAGCTGACTTGGAACTTAGGCTTGGCTTTCCTCTTTTAGTAGTTCAATCTTACTTTCCTGGTTAGAACTCTCATGGTTTGGTGCTTTGGCTTCCCCCTCTAGCTAATTGGGTGAAGCTTAATTTTGATGGTGCTTCGAAAGGCAATCCAGGTCCAACTGGTGTGGGTAGGGTAGTAAGAAATAATAAAGGTGAAATTTTACTTGTGTATGTCGAGTCTCTATCCTCTTAAACTTCCCACTTTGATGAGGCTAGGGCTTTGTATAAAGGTATGTTATTGGTATAATATTTGGACTTTAAGAAGATCTGTGTCAAAGGGGATTTCCTAAACTTGTTTAATCTAATCAACCACTCTAAAATTCCAAGTTGGAACATAGCTAATGTGATGGCTGAAATTTTTAGAATCCTTCATTCAAGAGAGGAGTTTTTGGTTCAACACATTTTTAAGGAAGGAAATAAGTTGGTGGACCTAATGGATAACATTAGTGTATCTCAACAAGGTCTAATAGTTTGGAACTCTAACTACCCTCAAAGCCTACTGAGGCTCTTAGACAAAGTAGTCATTTGAATCATATTTACTTGTGATGATTCCTCTTTATTGTTGGGAGATTTTGGCTAAGTTTCTTTCTTTGGTGTGGTAGTTGGACCCTTTTCTCATTATTTTTTATTTTTCCTAGGATTCCTATCAATTAGATTCAATTTCTTTTTATTTTTCATTTTCAAATCCTTCTAGTAGGGCATTGGCACCATTCCCTATTAGGATCCTATTTGAATGGTTGTGGTTTTTCTTTGGTATTGGGGGACTAGTAGGTTGTGGATTTGCTCTATTGTAAGGATTCATTGGCAAGTTTAGTGGTGAGTTTACTCCATGGGTAGGATTCATTGGTAATATTGGAGGTGGGTTCGCTCCATTGGCAAGATTCATTGGCAGGTTTGATGGTGGGTTTTCTCTATTGGCAGGTATCATTGGTAGTTGCGATGGTGGGTTTACTCTGGTAATAGGTATCGTTGGTAGGTTTTATGGGGGGTTTCATTTGGTGGTAGGTATCACTGGAAAGTTTGGTGGTGGGTTATCTTCGATGGATGGCTTCATTCAGACCTCATCAATGTCCACTTTGATCCTAGTTGGATTAGTGGTTTGGGACTTGTGGATCATCATGAGGTAGTACACATTTCAAGTATGTCTAGTTATGGGAGTTTTCTCATTTATAGCATCATGTGTGGGATGTTTATATCTACTTGTAGTGAATCCTTTGTCCTTTACCATAGTAGTGGATCCCCACACATTTAAATGTGTGGTTGTTGGTCAATGAGCCATGCCTGTATCTTCTTTCTTTGGGACACTTTATTCATGATGGTTTATCTTGGGTTGCCACACCTCTTAACTATTTCTCAAGGTTTCATTCATCAAGACAACTTGGTGTTAACTCTTCCTGTCTTGATTGGTTTCAAAATTGACACCTCTTTGGCTTTTATAGCACTGGTTTTTTTGAAAAGAGAAGCTTTCTAAGTTCAAAATATTATCCCCATATAGTTGGTGTAGTTGTAAGGATTTTTAGGCCCATGTATGGGAAATTGCTTATGCTAGTCGATTCCATCCTCTATATCTATGGTACCGAGTTTTTGGGTATGTTTTTCAACCTCCCATTGAAAATGCTTGTTTGGGCCCACTTAGAAGTTCTAGTTATTTTTATCTGTGGAGGGTCCTCTTCTTCAGATCACATTATCTTGGGGTGATTTGTAGTTGGTCTGAGTGTTTAAATCTTGTTGGAGGGTGGAAGAAGATAGGCCAAAAAAGTTATATTATTCCCTTGGAGAACAATTCTCTTGTAGTGGATGATGATGTTAATAAAATCCTCCACAAATATGATCTTTTGGAATGCCTTCAGGCTTTCCATGGTCACCATAGGTTTCTTTTAAGGATGATGGTGATTTCTAGGAGAAAATGTTGGGTCCAAGTGGGGGGCCTAGTTTTTGAAATATTTGTGGTATTAGTTGGAGATGTACGAGTCTCTCTATTGATGGCAATTGTCATAATAGACCAAAGCACTCTACTTAGGGAGCTAGGTTTCTTCCTGGATCAGTATGAATACCTACCCAAAATTCAAAATGGTTATGTTGTAAATTGCTTAAGGACCCTTGGGGTCAGGTTATCAATGTTATTACGGTTTTTTCATGTTGGAGTTTAACCAGGATTTTTTGCAAAGTTTTTAAATTACATGGTAGCCATAATGGCAAATCTTCCACTCAACAAGAATGATGGCAAGCTACATACGGTATCCATGATGGAAAACCTTCCATTTAGCAAGCGTGATGATAAGCTACACATCGTAGCCATGATGGCAAACCTTCCACTTAGCAAGTACGATGTCAAGATACACACAATAGCCACGATGGTAAACCTCCACTCAACAAGCATGATGACAAGTTACACACAATAGCCATGGTGGAAAATCTTCTACTCAGCAAGCATGATGGTAAGCTACACATGATGACCATGATGGCAAACCTTCCACTCATCAAGCATGATGGTAAGCTACACACGGTGACCACAATGGAAAACCTTCCACTCAACAAACACAATGATAGGCTCTATACGACATGCTTTACACCAGCAAGCTTTACACATAGTAAGCTTTATATCGGCAAGCTTTACACTAGCAAGCTTTACACATAGTAAGCTTTATACCAGGTAACCATGATGGTAGCTGAAGCTAAACTATGGTGGCATACAACCACATAGTAATAACCAGCTAGTAACACAAAGCAATAGATTTAAATTCAATCGGGATCATTGTTGCTTCCCTGGAGGTGGTTTGAGAAGCATTGCTTCAACATGCTTTTCGAAGCTTTCCTCGTCTCCCTATATTTACCTAGGTTTCTTCCTCTCCCAATTGATGTCGCTCTTCTTTGCATAGTCCCCTTCTTTTCATAGTTTCCCTTCATACCACAACATCCATCTTATCTACCTCTATTGTCGCGCTCCCCATTCACCATCACAAATCATCCATTATTGTCGACGGTAAGTCAGTAGCAGGTCATCCACACCATCCTTTTGCTTAGGTTTTATAAATGAATCTCTCCTTTGTCAAGGTTGGTAGGCAGTCCCATATCACACATATATTTCCCAGTGTTTGAACTTATGGCAGATCCTATCCACCTTATTATTTAAAGATTTGGTGGCCTTAAGGGGGGTTTCAAGATGAGAGTTCATTGACACTATTTCTTTTCTTTTATTTTTTATGGTAAAGCTATTTATAGTAGAATTTCATTAATACATTTTTAAATACTACCTTGAAATGAAATTCTCCCTTATTTATTTAAAATAAAATATTTACTAACTTTTAAATGAAACCTTTTTCATCATTTAAAATGAAATATTTTTTAATTTTAAATGAAACCCACTATCATTTAAAATTAAGCAATTATAAATCTTAAAATAAACTTACTATCATTTAACAAAGTATTTACTTTATCACTCCACCTGCCTAAACATATAAGGAATTATGAGGATAACCTATCCATTTATACTTCCTAATTTATTGAGGCAATAGTGATCAAGTAAAAGACAATCAAACATGTGCAACAAAAAAAGAGGGAAATCTTTCCATCAATTTGGTCACCTATCTCAGCCTCTATAACTTACAATAGCTACTAGGCTATCAATCTAGGGCTCAAGATGGCTAGCTATTGATGATTATCCCTAACCAAATACATATCTATATGAAGATATCCATCAATGTTACCTCTAAGTTGCCTTGTCATCATTTTCCCAACCTCAAGTACCCTCACCTTTGGTGGATGACTCAACTTATTCCAATTACGAGTGTATCTGATCCTACACATTGGTAATTTGTTAGCAGTATCATGATATTCAATATCTACTAACATCACATAGCTGCTTAATTACACAAAATTGAATATTAAATTACCATCAATTAATGGATTTCTTTCCATGTCAAAAGGTCCATTTGAAAGGGTCGTGACAATTTTGGTTGAATGTTGAATGATAGAGCCTTGAGCGATTGATAAGTAGTATTTTAATCCTTTTCTTGAAATATATATACATAGGTACGAGTTATATAAGCCATCCTTCGACACTTAGGAGAGGATGGAGGTTCATTCCAATCCACCTCGATGCCTATGTAGCACTTGACAAAACTCAAATAGTATAATTAAGTTCTGGACTGTAAGTTTTTATCCCACATGGGACACGTCGGGCCCCAGGTAGGCTTTAAAGGAAGTAATCCTTTCTTAGTCTCCCGACCACGATGTCATGGTTGTGATTTGTGACATTCTAGACCCTTAACATGCTCATTGTAGACCTTCCTAGGTTGAGTTAATACCACTACTGACGCATCCAACCCAATGATTGACACTCATTTCGATGCGGTTGGAACCTAGTTTTTAGTTAACAATTATGGAAATTTCATCCCACATGCATCCCATGGGAGCATGTGGGGACCATTATATATCAAATAACACTATGTAGTTTTTGATCATAGTTGGTGTGATCGAGGTTAGCTTATGCTAGCCACCTAGCCATGAATGCTAGGGCCCTAGCAGTTGACCACTAACTATATCGACCCTCAACTAGCGTGATGGTGTTTTTGAAATTGATTCTCAATTAACATGACTGTGTTGACCAAATGGATGATCGAGGATAATAAATTGTATACCTAACCAAATTTTTAAGTTGTTCACAGGTAAATAAGATTATATTTTCAAGTAAACTTTAATATATAAAGTAATGGTTTATTTTGAAAGGTAACTTATCAAATAAACCTTAGTTTATGAAGTAATGGTTTACTCTAAAAAGTAACTCGAAGGAAACTTAACAATAACCTATGGCACAATTTGATGATAAAATTGTAAATATTATTGTTATTATGGGGCAAATTGAGATGGAATTTGTAGAAACCATGTAGTAATATTTTAGTAGGTTATGAAATAAATTTAAGGATATATTGTGAGTTTTTGTAGTACAATCTTGTTGATTGATTGTGAAACATAAATTTGTGATAAAATTTGTATAAACCATAGAAACAAACTCTTGTTTAAAGACTTGGAGATAAAATTGGGAGAATATTGATATAAATTAAGTAATATTTTGGTTGATAGACTATGTAATACCTTATTAAGAACTATAGTTTAATCTTGATGAAATATTTGTTAACAAATATATTTGTTAATTTGTGAATCTACAATGTGTTCCCTAAACAAATTTGAGACCAATTATGTAAACCTATAGTGTAATATTATTTGATAGATTACGAGACAAGTTGTAGCTAAGCTTGAGTAATCTGGTTGATAGATTACAATATAGATTGTAGCTAGACTTGTGAAACTATAGTATGATCTTGTTGATAGATCACGAGACAAATTGGTAGTCAAATTTGTGGAAAACTATAGACTGCAAGACAAATTAGTGTACATATATTTGTGAAATAACTATAGTGTGACTATGATGGTAGATTATCAAAAAAATCTTGAGAAGCCATAATATGATCTAATGTTAGATTATGAGCCAAAATTACGGAATGATTTGTGGATCTATAATCGGATCTATTTTTTTAAATGTTATTTCTGGATAAAAGAAATATGAGTTGCTTGTGAAAGTATTATGAAAATAATTTCATTCGTGAATGAATTTATGATATTCTATTTTAAAATTATTAGCAGTAGTTGATAGTAATAATATTTTTTTCAAAGGCATATCTTTGTGGATAAATTATATGGGATGAAAATGTGGATTTCAATATTAGGAAAGTATGGGATTTCCTTCCTTTGAATATTGAAATGCTTTAGACAATTACATTATGAAAAATGTATTGTGTTTAGTTGCATTCAATTGGAAATTATTACATTATATTTTTTTTATAGAATGCATTTTCATATACATGTAATAGGTTGTCCTGATCCCGATATACCTACAACCTAGTACTGGTGATTCGATTGGAGTCAAGTGAATATTGGATATATTGGACTTATATTGAATATGTATGTATATTGTAATAAGACCTCTTTGATGCAAAGCCTCCTTTATTGTAAAAATATCTCTATTGAGAATTATTTGTAAATTGATTGTATCACTCTTTAAGAGGATTTGTAAACAATGTAATTATCAATTACCAGTAATTATGGAAAAAGATGTAAAGTTATGTCATGGCATGAAGTTATTATATGTTAAGGTTTAGATATTTAAATGAGATTAAAGATTGTATCTATATGATATAGATTAATCCTAAATCAAATAAAATGGATAAATCATGCATGATGCATGATGCTTAAAGATGTATCTCTAATGATTAGAGATGAGAATGATCATAACGGATATTTGAATGTTATCTCATTTTGTGGAGATAATAGTTGAATAAAGTAAGTAAAGTAAAATGGTAGACATTAACAAGTCTATGAGTATTTGTGTGATAATCACCTTACCTACCCATTGTTGATATGGGGAGAGCTAAGCATTGTAATGATTGTTGTTCTATCCTTAAGGAAGAACAAGCTAATATTCAAGTCATACACCTAATGTACAAGTTGAAAGAGACCTAACATAAGGACTAGCTTAATGTTGATTTAAGCTAGTAGGGAAAATGATGTTCCTATTTTAGATAGGAGAATTTCCAATTGCGAGGTAAAGAAACTTACTTGTAGGTCATTATAGGAGTTGGTCAATCATATCCACGGGATAGACACTGACCACGTTGATTCTTGTGTAGTGTAGCCTTGGACTTACTTGGAAACTCATCTATAAGGGAACCACATGGAGGTTCTTATTAATCACTTACTGATCAATGACAATGATAAGAATTTAACAAAAAAATATCTCTAATATTGGTTGGTTTTGGTAGGAACGATACAATTGGTATCAAAGACTAGGATGATTAGGCATAAATCTTCCATAAAATAATAATAGAGGAACTCTAAAATGATACATGTTTGGTAAGGGAAGAGAAATTTCTTGGAGGTTACTAATGGGTAAGTCCTTTCTCCCATGATCAAACCATTGGTGAATCAGCTTGGAAGAGTTAAGTGAACCCTCCACAATAGTGGGTCTTAAGCGGTGTACCTGAGACTCTTTTGAAAATCATACTTGACATTCGTATCTCCAAGCTAAGTCTCTTCATTACTCAGACACTATATTGTAAATCAACCAAAGTAATATATATCTATATGACTAGACCCTAATAGATTTAGTAAATAAATATCTTAGTAGGGTCTCCACATTAGAAGAAAATATCAAAATGTGTTTCTTTTAATTTTGGTTGATGTTACAACATGACCTTTTGGCTAGATATGGAAGTCGTATGAAATTTAGCTAGGATATGCTGAAACATATCCCACCAATAGTAGCAAATTAAACCTTTACCATGGCTGAAACACGATTATGTGACCACCAAATGGTAGTCAGTTATAATAATGTGTTATGTGTTATTTATACATTGAGATATATTTTTGCAAGATGCATGTGGTATTTAAAATTTTCATATAGTAGAAATAAATACGTAATTGCAAAACTGACACCACTCTTAAATTTAGAAAACATGCCACCTAAGTTAAGAAGTAGAAGGAAGAGGGTTTCTCGAAAAGAGAAACTAGTTAGCACAAATAGTGTTGAAGATAGACCTGTTGGGGAAAGTTATGAAAACTAAGAGAATATCACTATCATTGTTTAGATGATGAAAGGATAAATAACTTTGTATCAAGAGTGAATGGCCTAATAGAGCAATTTTTTGGAGGTCATTAGGGCTGAAATACAAAAACCTAAGAATAGGGGTCCTGAGCCAACAAATACTATGGTAGAGCAAGCAAATGATACTGATAAAGTGGATCATGTGGCTAAATCCCGCATTAATGGGAAACTAGAAAATTATTTGAAACATGTAAAGGTTAGAAATTTTGTCAAAAAATAAGGGTTAGATTCAGCAAAATCCTAGTTAAATGAATTGGAGGTTTACTTCTCCATGAGAAACTACTCTCTAATGACCAAGATAGTCTAGACCATAGGGATTTTATTGGAAAAAAGTTTGGAAGGGTGGGATACCTTTTTTAAGGAGCATAAAGTTAATGTTATTCACTTCAAATGGGAGGATTTTGTAAAATCCTTCAGAAAACGATTCCTCACTAAGTAGTTTTATATGAAGAAACTTGATGATTTTTTCAACTCCAACAAGGAACCCAATCCTTAGAGGGGTACTATAGGCAATTCGTGAGGTTTTTCAAATATGTTCCATATTATGAGAAGGATAATAAGTTGAAATTACATAAATTTATTTCAAGAACTAAGTATCAAATTAGAACTTCAGTGAATATACACAAACCTAGTGATCTGGAGATGGCTTATGATATGGCATGTCAGGAGAGTATAATCTGCACCCTAGTAGAAAATTCATCAACTCCTAAAAATTTTCAAAGAAGGAGCATCATCACCAATCAAAGAGAAAGTGGGAACCTAAAAAAAATAGAAGGATAGAGAAAATTCCAAATTCGCAAAGAGGAACAACATAAAACTAGGAAAATTTAAGAAAATCCAAAAAAATAATAAAAACAACAACAATATTGAAATACCTTGACCTCTGAAATAGGTAGGACCACCTCCTATCATCAAGAAAGATAAACCATTTTAGGGAACAAATCAGAACCATAAATTTGGATGCTATTATTGGGAGGGTCCGCACTATGCAAGGAATTGTTCTCACTATGTAGAATCTAGCAAAAAGGCAAATGGGAAGGATCACAAAATCTATGTAGCCACCAAAAACTGGAACCTGGAAGGAAAATCAACTCCCTTGCTCATAAATGGTAAAATATTTGGTAGAGATGTTAAAATATTGATAGATAGTGGGTCTACATATAGTTATATTTCTAGTAGTATAATAAGGGACATGTTGGAGAGACCTAGATCTTTGGCACAAGGGTGGAAAGTGGAGTATGGGTCAGGATATACCTACTCTGTGGATCAATGCTTCCCTATAGCTAAAATTTCCCTACACATTATTTCTATCACTTTGCACCTATATGTAGCACCGCTACGTACCTTTGACATCATCTTGAGCATGGATTGGTTAAGGGCTCACAAAGCTTTGATCAATTTCTAAGATCAATGGATTGAGTTTACTAATAATGAGGAGAAAAGAGTAAATATAGATAGTGAGCAAGGATATTTTCAACCATTGTTATTGTCTGCAATGCAATTAAATAAGGCCATAAGGAAAGGAGAAATGGTCTATGCAGCTAAATTAAAAGAATTAGAGGATGGCAATAAGGATGAAGTATTTGAGAAATTCTCAAATCTACAAGAATATAAGGAAGTATTTACTTCAGAGATCCCTGGAATACCTCCTAAATGTGAGTTTGAATTCACCATTGATCTAGTACGAGGCACAAAACATATCCATAGGGATCCTTATAGGATTAACCCTATTGAGATGCAAGAATTGAAGGTGCAACTCCAAGAGTTGCTCGACAAAGGTTTAATTAAACCAAATGTATCTCCATGGGTTGCACCGATACTATTTGTAAAGAAGAAAGATGGTTCACTAAGGCTATGTATAGACTACAAAATGTTAAACAAAGCTACCATCAAGAATAGGTATCCTTTGCCAAGGATAGAAGACCTATTTTATCAACTTAAAGAGGTAACCATATTTTTCAAGATTGATCTTAAATTAGGGTATCATCAGTTGAGGATTCGGGATGAGGATACTCACAAAACTACTTTCAAAATATGATATGGGCACTATGACTTCACTATCCTACCATTTAGGTTAACCAATGCACCAGTTGCTTTCATGAATTTAATGAAAAATGTGTTTAGAAATCGGTTGGACCAGTTTGTCATGGTATTCTTAGATGATATTCTAATCTACTCCCGTAGTAAAGAAGAGCATGATAGACATCTAAAAATCGTGCTAGAAATGTTGAAGAATAATCAACTCTACGAAAATATATCCAAGTGTGATTTTTATGTCCCACAAGTAAACTACTTGGGACATATAATTTTTGCAAATGGAATTATGGTGGATCCCCAGAATATTAAGGTCATTTTGAATTGGCCACCTCCTACTAATATAACTGAAGTACGAAGTTTCATAGGATTTGTGGGATATTATCGAATATTTGTGAAAGATTATTCTAAGATAGCTTATCCAATAACAAATATTCAAAGAAAAGGAAAGGAGTTCAAATGTATAGATAAATGTGAAGCCACCTTCCAATTTCTTAAACAAAAACTCCTTCTGCTCTTATACTAAAAATTCTAGATTTCCAAGAAGATTTTTTAGTGTGCACAGATGCTTCCTTGGAATGACTGGAAGGAGAGTTATTCCAAGATAAAGTAGTAGTAGCATATGAATCAAGAAATCTCAAGAAACATGAGATTAACTATACTACACATGACCTAGAACTAGTTGTTGTGGTACATGCCTTAAATATTTGGTGACACTACCTTGTGGGTAAACCATTTGAGTTGAGAACTAAACACCAAAATTTTAAAATACATTTTTACTCAACCATTGCTCAACGCAAGGTATAGAAGGTGGATTGAGTTCTTGGTTGAATATGATTTTAGCATTGAGTATATCAAAGGGAAGGATAACAAAGTCACCAATGCTTTGAGTAGGAGAAGGCACATTACTCAAATTCATGTAGTTCTCAAGGATCAAGTTAAACAAGTCCAAATCATGATTAGATTTGTAATGAAATCCAAGATAAGATGACACATGATCTTAGAATCGCAATGGATTATAGTCTCAAAGATGGAATTTTATGTTTTAAGTATTAGGTAGTCATTCCCAAAATTGGTAATTTAAGAAGGTCAATCATGAGGGAATTTTATAGATCCCCATATTGCGCTGATCCTAGAGGGACCAAGATGAGGGAAAACATGAAGAAGATTTTCTATTGGCCTAGTATAAAGAAGGACATCATTGAATTTGTTGCTAGATGTATCAAATACCTAAAAGTGAAGGTAAAACATAAACATTCAATAGGATAGTTGTATCCACATGATGTGCCCATGCAAAAGTGGTAGGTGATATCAATGGATTTCATAGTTGGGTTACCTAAGACTAGGCACCAACATGATGCAATACTTGTTGTGGTAGACAAACTGACCAAAGTGGCATATTTCATACTTGAAATCACCAAGGGTTATGTAGTAGTAATAGCCAATATATTCACTAAGGATATCTTCAGGTTACATGGGTTTCCTGAATTAATCATTTTTTATCGATATTCTAGATTCACCTTCGACTTCTGACAAGCTCTTCATCGTGCATTTGGTACTAAACTAAATATAAGTTTTGCTTATCATTCGAAGATAGATAGATAGACAAAAATATTCAATCAAGTCCTAGAAGATATGCTTTACATGTATTGCATGGATCAAAAGTTTCGATAGAAAGACTTCTTGCCTTTAGTAGAGTTTACCTACAATAATGGATACCATAATTCTTTAAAAATGGCTTCTTTTGAGGCTTTGTATGGTTGAAGATGCAGAATATCATTGTCATAGGATAATCCAAAGGATTGGGTCATCATTGGACCAGATACACTCAAAGAAATAGAGGAATAGATGAAGGTAATCTGACAAAGGCTTAAGGAGGCTTCGGATACTTGAAGAGAACTCCTTGAGAATTCTCTGTAGGAGATAAAGTATTCTTAAGAGTAAAGCCTATGAAAAGTGTTTTCAAGTCAACTAAACTAGATCCTAGATATGTTGGACTATTCACAATCCTAAAAAGGATTAGCCTTGTTGCCTACAAACTCAACTTACCACCTAATTTGGCAAAGATCTATGATTCTTTCCATGTGTCCCTGCTTAGGAAGTATATTGATGATCCTAATCATGTTTTGGATGTCTTAAAGCTACATATGGTTGATCCAACATAAATTGAGGTAAAGTCGATAAATATCCTTGAGTTTCACTCCAAGAGGATGAGGAAGCGAAACATAGAACAATGCAAGGTTCAGTGGGACCTATATTCAGAAAGAAACACCACTTAGGAAAAGGTGGAGGACATGAGGAATCATTTTCCTTACTTATTTGAGAACAATGTGTAATATTATTTCAGTTAGACTATGTTTGATGCATGGATAGATACTCTGGTGCTTTATAGAGATACTTATGTATTGATAGATACTGTAAAACTTTATGATGATATGTATGCAATGATCTATATATTGATGCCTTATGATGATAGTTATGTTTTTATGCTTTGACCTTATCATACAAAGCAATTATTGATGGATGATTCAATACTAGTTCACTCTGTATAGATGCTTTATTTCTTGAAGAATATGGTACTACTAATATTTTATTGCATCACTGGTCTAGGAGTTCTCGTCGGTGGAAGAAGTTGCTCTTCTCATGGGAAGGAGTTGTTCGACCACCAGGAATGAGATACTAGTAAAAATGGAAAGGATGATGAAGACAACTAATAGGTAACACGGATTATATACTCATGTTTACACCATTGGACAATGATGTTTGAGACTAGTCTCCTGGATTGTATAGTGATAGTGAGTCTATCTTAAAGAGGTCATCCATAGGATAAAACAATGGTGGAAAACATTGAGGTTGCATGGCTGCCTGTGAGTGCAAATTGGTAAAAGCATTATGGTTATTTATTTACTTTACTATGTTTTGGAAATGCATTAATATTTTATGCTTGCTAACTATGATAACACAAGGGACTGTGTTTGATCTAAGGGGGGAGTATGTCACATCTCACCTCGATGGAACCCTTGTGCTTGACAAATAAAAATGAAAACTAATGTTTATATTTGTGAAGTCTTAGAAAGTATTGGTAATTTTTAAAGGTTTTGGGAAATTGTGATGATATATTTAATGCTTTTGAAAAAATGCACCCTAGAAGAAAAATATATTTATATTAAAAAAAGGGGGATTACTCATGAATTTAATTATTAGCATGTTTTGCATATTAATGTGGAGCTAAATTTTAGAGCATGAAAATTGTGACTCTAAGTGTCATGGAAAAGAATCCAAATTTATAAGGCACTAATATGTATTTAAAATTATATTCTTAGGTCTTCTAAAACACGATTTCTTCACCTTCTATGCATCATCATGTCCTTAGGTCTTCTAAAACATGATTCCTCCATTTTGCATGCATCACCACCTTAGTGGATCTGACTACCCAAATGACCCTTCCAACAGGTCATTACCTAACTTGCCCTTTGCCATTTGTGAAGGCATCTCCAAAATGCTATAAAAGCCACCATTTTATATCAAGAGAGAGGCATGAACGAAGGAATAAGAGGCCTTGGGACCATACGAAGGCTTAAGAGACTTAGTAGAAGAATTTGTTTCTATAGGAATTCCAGGTCGGGTTTCTTCGTATCTTAGCATCTTCTAAATGTAAATTAAAATATTTTTCTTTTATTGTTATGCTCTCTCTCTAAATAAGCTCCTAACTGCTATAAAGTGAATGATATTTAATTATGGATTTATACCTATCTACCTATTCCATTCCTGTGATAGTCGTCAGATCAAAACTTTCCATACTCTGTTTCACCTATGTAGGAAATGACTTAATGCTTGTATTATAAGGATTTGGTTTTCTTTTTTCTTCATTAAAACATTTTGGCATATTTGGGTTTATGAACTACTCTAGTCTACCATGATGAATATATTTGATGCCCTCTTGGTTAATTTTAATTTTGTGAAGGTGGGCATCATCTTGTATTTGTTCTACGCTTGTACTTTTCGTATCTTTTTGTGTCTAAAATAAAGTATATGCTAGACAGTTTCCTCAATGCATTAATTAAGATCAGTCCTGTTATGATGCATGCCCTGTAATCCATGTCTCATTTTGTCCAACTCGGGCACCTATGGTTGGAAATTCATCGCCTTCAATTGAAGATAATTTGTAGGCATTGGAATGTGTGTAAATCCTCTAAATATGCTTGTTATAATAGGTCTATCACTTTTGGTTAATCGTTGAAAGTAGTGCATGAGACCTCCTGTGTGGAATAGTGTTGCAAACGTCCTGTGGGAAGTAGAATAATCAACCATAATGAATGTAAGTGGATCTACATGGTGTATTTATTCACTGGATTGTGTTACAATTTCCAAACAAGCCTTTAAGGATGTCAATTTTGTTCACCATATGATTTACTACATAAAGTATCTATTTTGGTTCAATGTCGGATGACAAAGCCTTGAGCGATTGATAAATAGTATTAAAATCATTTCATTGAAACATATATACATAGGTATGAGTGATATAAGTTGCCCTTCGATTCTTGGGAGAGGATGGAGATTCATTCCAAACCATCTTAACACTTGTGTAGTGCTTGGAAAAACTTAAACAGTGTAACTGAGTTCTAGACTATAAGTTTTTATCCCACATGGGACACATTGGGTCCTTGGTAGGATTTAAAGGAAGTAAGCCTTCCTTAGTATCCTGACTATGATGTCGTGGTTGTGAGTTGCGGTATGCTATCCCCCTGAGATGCTCATCACAAACCTACCTAAGTTGAGTTAATACCACTACTGATGTGTCCAACCTGATGATTGACACTTGTTTCGATGTGGTTGGGACCTAGATTTTAGTTAATGATTATGGAAATTTCATCCCACATGCATCCCATAGGAGCATGTGGGGACCATTATATATCAAATAACACTATGTAATTCTTGAACACAATTGGTGTGGTTGAAGCTAGCTTTTGCTAGCCGCCTAGCCATGAAAACTAGGGCGCTAGAGGTTGGCCATTAATTGTATAGACCCTCGACTAGCGTGGTGGTGTTGTTGAAATTGATTCTCCATTAACGTGATTGTGTTGACCAAATGGATGACCGAGGATGGTCAATTGTATACCTAACCACCTTTTAAAGTTGTTCACGAGTAAATAAGATTTCCTTTTCAAGTAAACTTTAATATATAAAGTAATAATTTTTTTTGGAAGGTAACTTGTCAAATAAACCTTAGTTTATGAAGTAATGGTTTACTTTGACAAGTAACTCGAAGGAAACTTAACAATAACCTATGGCACAATTTGATGATAAAATTGTAAATATTATTGTTATTATGGGGCAAATTGAGATGGAATTTGTAGAAACCATGTAGTAATATTTTAGTAGGTTATGAAACAAATTTAAGGATATATTATGAGTTTTTATAGTACAATCTTGTTGATTGATTGTGAAACATAAATTTGTGATAAAATTTGTATAAACCATGAAGAAAAAAACTCTTGTTTAAAGACTTGGAGATAAAATTGGGAAAATATTGGTATAAATTAAGTAATAGTTTGGTTGATAGACTATGTAATACCTTATTAAGAACTATAGTTTAATCCTGATGAAAGATTAGTTAACAAATCTATTTGCTAATTTGTGAATCTATAGTGTGTTCTAGAAAAAATTTGAGACCAAGTTTGTAAACCTATAGTGTAATCTTGTTTGATAGATTACGAGACAAGTTGTAGCTAAGCTTGAGTAATATGGTTGATAGATTGCAAGATAGATTGTAGCTAGACTTGTGAAACTATAATACGATATCGTTGATAGATCACGAGACAAATTGGTAGTCAAATTTGTGGAAAACTATAGACTACAAGACAAATTAGTGTACATATATTTGTGAAAGAACTATAGTGTGACTATGATGGTAGATTATGAAACAAATCTTGAGAAGCCATAATATGATCTAATGTTATATTATGAGCTAAACTTATAGAATGATTTGTGGATCTATAATTGGGTCCATTTGTTTAAATGCTATTTCTAGGTAAAATAAATATGAGTTGCTTGTGAAAGTATTATGAAAATAATTTCATTCGTGAATGAATTTATGGTATTCTCTTTGAAAATGATTAGCAGTAGTTGACAATAATAATATTTGTTTCAAAGGCATATCTTTGTAGATAAATTATATGGGATGAAAATGTGGATTTCAATCTTAAGAAAGTATTAGACAATTACATTATGAAAAATATAGTGTGTTTATTTACATTCAATTAAAAATTGTTACATTCTCCTACTTTTCTAAAATGCATTTTCATATACATGTAATGGGTTGTCCTGATCTCGATATACCTATAACCTAGTACTGGTGGTTCGATTGGAGTCAAGTGAAGATTGGATCTATTCGAATTTTATTGAATATGTATATATGTTGTAATAAGGCCTCTTTGATGCAAGATCTCCTTTATTGTAAAAATATCTCTATTGAGAATGATTTGTAAATTGATTCTTTAAGAGGATTTGTAAATAATGTAATTTTCAATTACTAGTAATTATGGAAAAATATGTGAAGTTATGTCATTGCATGAAGTTATTATATGTTAATACTTAGATTTTTAAATGAGAATTAAATATTGTTTCTAGATGGCATAGATTAACCCTAAATAATAAAAATAGATAAATCATGCATGCCACTTAAATATGTATCTCTAATTATTAAATATGATAATTTGATCATAAGAGAGAATTTGAATGTTATCTCATTTCGTGGAGATTATAGTTGAATAAAGAAAGTAAGGTAAAATGGTAGACATTAACAAGTCTATGAGGATTTATGTGATAATCCCCTTACCTACCCATTGTTGATATAAGGAGAGATAAACATTGCAATGATTGTTGTTCTTTCCTTAAGTAATAACAAGCTAATCTTCAAGGCATACGCCTAATGTACGGGTTAAAAGAGACCTAACATAAGGACTAGCTTAATGTTGATTTAAGGTAGTAGGGAAAATGATGTTCCTATTTTAGATAGGAAAATTCTCAATTACGAGGTAAAGAAACTTACCTACAAGTCATTATAAGGGTTGGCCACTCCTATCCATAGGATAGACACTGACCACATTGATTCCTATGAAGTGCAACCTTGGACTTACTTGGAAACTCATCTATAAGAGAACCACATGGAGATTCTTCTTAATCACTTATTGATCAATGATAATGATAAGAACTTAACAAAAAAAAATCTCTCTAAGATTGGTTGGTTTTGGTAGGAACGTTACAAACACCTTTCATACTTGTGTTCATTATGTGTGATGCGATTTGATTTGTTAAGTAATGTGTTAATTTCATTTTTTCTTGAATATATTACATATTCTAGCACTCATGACCCAATAAACCATTTAATATTTAAAGATACAATAAAAAGGGGAGTCCAAAAGGTGACAAAATAGGAAAAAGAAATCAAGAATTTTGAATAATTTGAAAGGCGCCAAAAGTATTCAAATATCTAAATCTAATAAATATAGTGTAGCTTTTTTGATACATACACATTAAGGTGAAGAATGTGAAGCAACAAAAAGAGATTTGAAATAATTAGGTAAAGAGGAAGGAAAAGTGTACAAACAAATGATGAAAACAAAAAGGAGAAATATATAGATGCAAGATGTAAAGAACTAATTTAATTTGCGAAAACATAATCTAAGATGGTTCTAAAGGCATATTCACCAAAATGAAAATAAAAATAAAAAAGACCTTAAATCAACCAAATTTTAGAATATTCAAAGTGATTATATGGACATGATCTACAAAAAAAACAATCAACAAAACAATAAGATTATTTATCTTAAAGGACATTAAAGAAGGTATTAAGAAGCTACGAATAGGTAAGGCTTGCAATATAGATGGATTATAGAAGAACTATTTAAAACGGAGAATAAAAGACTTAACCTTAGACATCAACAATATATTCAATGATGTTATTTAACATGGATTTCAATGGATTGAAAAGCAAGTTTAACTATACCTCATTTCAATAGTGGTGATGTGAATACTGCTATAATTTATCAAACCATTATGTCATTTCTACTCTTTGTAAAGCTATTTGAAAGCATGATTGCATGTGAAATCAACAAAAAGGTAAAAGAATAAGAAAAGAGTACAAAATGACAAGTAGGTTTTAGACTAAAATAATCAATAATAAAGCATTGCATTAACACATGGGTTGAGAGACCACCTAAAGGCCTTAGAACTTATGCAAGGAAATAGACATGCAAGTAAATATCAACAAAAACCAAGATATTGACAAAAACCAAGATATTGATTTTTTTCCACCTAGAAGAAAAAGAAATAATCAAATTTTACTTGGATGAAAGTCTCTTAAAAGTAATAAAATACAAAAAACCCAATATATAATTTGAAAATAAACTTAGTCGAGAATCATGTAGAATGAAGATAATTTTAGGAGGATGTATAACACTTGTATTATGAAATAAGTATATAGAAGCATAATTATGGGATTGATAGACTATATCAAGTTATTGATATTGTTGATAGTACTTTGTGGATACAAAATATAGGCTAGCAACACATCAAAATTAATTTGAAGACAAACAGAAAAAATTTAAACATATTTTATCACAAATAAATTCAATTATATTTAGTCAAAATAGGTGTTTTTTATAGAGAGATGCACTATGATTTATCTTTTTTGATTATTTAGAAAATGTTGAAAATATGGCTAAATGCTATAATAGAAGCAATGTAAATAGATAAAAATAATACATAAAATAAACAAAATAACATTTAGATAATTAAGTTGAATATCAATTTAATTTGAAGTCCAAATAATAACAAAAATACAAAGGTTTATTTTAGAGAAAAAAACAAGATAACTATATGGACAAAGGATCTAGAAAGAAGAAATATGAATATTATCAAAACGTATATATAAGGACAAATATCAAATTTTTAAAGTTCCTTATATTAAAAAAAAAAAAAACAAAGGCCATATATCTTAATCTAAGTTATGCTTTAAGTTACATACCTTATCTAAACCTTTTATCTCAAGCACTTAAGCCTCATTAGGAAGGCCCACTCAAAAAAATGGACTTAGAAGGCTAACCAATTCTCGGAAAGAAGGTTTGAATTTCACAATTTAAATATGCTACTGTAGACTTTGCTTATTTAAAAAAAAAAAAAAAAACAACTTAGGTTTCGTTTGTTTTTTTTAATTGTGAGAATGATATTTATATTTAAAAACATTTTATTTAATTTTATAATAATATTTTAATAATATATTTTAAAGTTTTTATTAAAAATTAATTTTCAAATTAAAACACGAAATCAAAACCTTTTAAAAAAATATATGTTTTATTTTTGAATTTTAACTTACTAAAGAATAGTTCTCTTCCTATAAACTACCCCGATTAAATTCCTTAAAAATAAAATCAAACAAAAAACTAAAAATTATAAAATTTCTTTAACAATAAAATAATAATAATAATTTATATTGAAATATTCCATAAGCATAACAGGGTGTCGTCGTCGTGGGACGGCACTCCAGCAGACTCCAACGCCATCATTGTTTTCAATAAATATAATGTAATGGCAAATGGAAATTCATTTACGATAGCAGCCCTCCCCTGCGGTTTCTGTTCATCTGGACCTCGGCCTCATCAGCGGTTCACGTAAGTAAGTTTACTTTTAATGCAATTCCTACGATGCTTCTGATGTTGAAGAATGCGTTAAGTTTATTCCTTTGTAGCTTCCTTCAACCACAGGTGTCAAATTGATCCTAAAGATGCATTCAAAAGCTTGTAATAACAGAAACTGGTTAGAATTTAGATAGTGTTGCTTAGGGTAAATTCTGATGGAAACGATGCTTTGATTATATTTTCTGAGTTGTTTATTTTTATTTTAAAATTGGCAAGAGTAGAAAGATTTTAACGTTGTGAGTCGATTTTATATCTATTTTGATTTTTTCTACATACATAGAGATACTATTTGTATTTAGTATTTCATATTTCTCTATAAAAATTAACAAATATATATATTTTAATTTATTTAATATCTAGTTAATACTAAATAGTGATACTGGAATAACATATGTGTACATTTCCTATAAAGTTATGAATAATATCTATCTCCATTTCCCTATTTAGATGAAAGACAATTTTGAATCAACTTTGTTCAAGAAAGGAGTCATAAGTAATGCAACTAAGGAGTTTACGAAGAGTTTGATTCTGGCTTAAACGCTGGCGGCATGAGTAACACATTTAAGTGGTGTTTCCAGTGGCAGACGGGTGAGTAACACGCAAGAACCTGCCCTTTGGAGAGGGACAGCAGCTGGAAATGGTTGCTAATACCCCATAGGTTGAGGAGCAAAAGAAGAATCTGCGGGGGGCTCAGGTCTCATTAGCCAGTTGGTGAGGCAATGGCTTTCAAGGCTACCAGCAATAGTTGGTCTGAGAGGATGATCAGCCACATTGGGACTGAGACAACAGACTCCTTGGGAAATTTTCCGCAATGGGTGAAAGCCTGATGAAGCAATGCGGGTGAAGCAGAACGCCCACATGTTGTAAACTTCTTTATTTGAGGAATAAGCATCGGCTAACTCTAAGCCTGTAAGTGGCTTTTCAAGTCCCTGTTAAATACCACGGCTCAACCCTGGAAAGGTGGTGGAAACTACTAAGCTAAAGTACGGCAGGGCAGAGGGAATTTCCAACTTAAAAAAATAAAATAACCGTGATCCTTAAGTTGCAAAAATTTCTTAATTTTTTTAGAAACTGGCACTGAGTTTCAACGAAAAACGGCTTACCCTTACCCAAGAGCTAAGTTATTTAAGCAAATGTATTATGTTAGGAATACTAATATTTTACTCTTAGTTAAAGAGGAATTGGCAAAAAAATTGTATTCATCACATCCAACATTATTCTCTTGAAGGAGAGTGGAAAGATATGCCTCTATATCAACTTTAAGGATGTTGATCAAATCTATCCATAAGTTGTGGTAAGATCCCATATAAAATATTAGCAATACTCCAATAATAGAAGATAAATATTGCAATAATAGAATATACTCCGATGTGTTCAAAATATAAACTAAATATTTGAGGTAAAGCAACGCTAGACAAGGCTTTGTATTGTAAGAAAGCCACTCCACACTATTTTCCAATATGAGATCCAATACAAACCCTCCCACAATATGAGTCTCTTTCCTGCATTATACAACCTTCAACTCCCTATCACTACCATTTACCCACACATGTGCAATAAAGACATTTATTCTAATTAATTAGTGGGATGATTTATAAAGCATATGTACCACCAATCCTTATATATACTATATTATCCTATCCCTAGGTATGTTATATTTCATACCCTTAAACATGTTTCATCCTCAAAACATGGGAAAAGCCAAAATAAACCCATTGCAAAGAATTATACATATGATACCACCAAATTTAATTTCATGTAGATCCATAGTGATTAGGTGTCGATTACACATACTACCATATTCCCATGAAATTTTCATGTATTTTTATATGGTGCACCTTTGTTCAAATTTGGAGCCTTCTTTAATCCTTCAATCCTTCTTGCTAAATTTTTTGTTGTCTCAAGAAGGGAAATGGTCATTTTATCTTGTTTCTTTTCTTCTTTATCCTCTTGTTCTCTAGTAGATTCATCTACGCATGCCTCATTATAGGGCTAAATTTGCTTGACCTTATCTTTGCTTTGTGATCCAATATATGTAATATTCTGAATATGAATTTTTTTGTACATTCTATACCATAAATTTATAAACTTATTTTGTATATCCAAGAATAATATCTAACCCATCCATATATACAACATAAAAATTTGAATGCAAAATATATTTTTCCATGGTGAGTTTCAAATCTACAAATATTTGAACATGCTTACCCTCTATTTGAGTTTTCTTGATATTTTTTCTTGAACTAGTAATTGCTTTACAAATTTCATGTTGATGAAGTTATAACTTATAATGGGTTTACAAATACAATAATTTTTTTTTTTTGCATACATCCATGAAATTGAAAAATATAATATTCCTTTCTTGGATTTAAACTACATGTACTCTTATCTTTCATCTCATTTTTATTATTTTCATCCTTACATTTTACTTGTTATTTATTCTCATCCTTCTCTTCCTTATGTTTATTCACATCAATTATTATTTCATTTGATGCCTATATATCTAAGAAATATTGTTCAATTTGATCCTAAGAATAGTATAAGAGTTGCACCTATCAATTTACCAATGAGTTTTAAATCCCATGAACTGGATTGATAATAAATAATTTTTAACTGGAACAACATTCCATGGCATTAACACTTCCATAAAATGTAGGAACTACCATGAAAAATATCACCTTTCTATCATAGATATAAAATAAAATAATGTATAAAAGTAGATTCAAATATTTCTTTCCACTTGCAAAAAATAAAATTTGATGTCCTCACCCAGTTTGCAAAAAATATGTGTCCAAATCTATGAAAACTTTGAATTGTTGGGTCTACTTCAGATCACCAGATATATTGTGGAGTTAGATTTTAAAAATAAGTGGAGCGGAGGAGTTTTGAAAATTTTGGGCGGGAACTACAGAGAAGGCACGGAGGGTTTGGGAAGGACCATCGAGATGGAATCAGGCGAGGATCCAGAGGAAGGGAGGCCTTCGACGTCAGGTGGGGTTGTCCCTAGTGGGCTCGACCCTCCTCAAAAATATCCAGACAAAGGGACCCAGAAGGGCGTTGCGGGTCCCAGAGGGGGCCGGTCTTTTGTGAAACTGTTAAGGGTCGGGTGAGTGATTTCATTTCATTCCCACCCCTCATTTCGGTGAATAATAGGATAGTGGCTCCTTCTGATTTGATGGGCTCTTTTTTAGCCATGGAAGAGTTTTCACTTGTGGGTAAGTTTCTGGGTGGAAGGTCGGATATTGAGACTATTCGATCCTGGGCTTTGTCCAAATGGAGAACGGTGGGGAGTATGGAAGTTGTTGCCCTATCCAGGGGTTTTTTTATCTTAAGATTTAATAACAAGGAGGATGCGAACCGCGTTCTAACTGGAGGACCCTGGTTTTTAGGGAAACGTAGCCTTTTCCTCAGGAAGTGGGGGGAGGATTTCGACCTTGAAAAATAGAGTATCAATACTGCCCCTATTTGGGTTCATCTTCCTAACCTACCAGCTCAGTTTTTCAATGAGTATTGGCTGCAAGGCATCACCAGAGCGATTGGAGAACTGGTGTCCATAGATCATGCAACCTTGGCTAGGACAAGGATGACACATGCAAGATTTTGCATCAACGCTAATTTAGACTCTGAGTTGCCAAATTTTGTGGAGCTAGAGTACGACAACTACCTAAGAAAATAGGTGGTGGAATATGAAAATAGGCCAGCTTTTTGTCCTGAGTGCAAAACCCAAGGCCATTTGCAAAATCAGTGCCCTAATCTTGCAGATAGTAGAGAAAACCAAAATATGGAAGGCAAACGAGCAAATGAGAAAGGGTTTCCTAGGTACCTCCCTCCAAATGGAGGCCTCGTGGGCAGAGGAGGGTTTAGGCAATCTAAAAATAACCACTTTTATTAGGAGAAGACAAAACAAGGGGCAGGGCAAGGTCAGAGCAAAGGTAAGCAACTTCTCTCCAACGAACAGGAAAATAAGGTAAGCCCTAAAATTCCAAGCTCAAATAAGTTCAAAATTTTAGAGGATCTAATGGGAGAAGGGGAGAGTGAGGATTTAGAAGGAGGAAACCTGCAAGGTGAAATCCCTGAATCCCTAGATTCCCCATCAAGGGCGGGTCCTACAAATCCCATAACCAATAACCCCTCAAGCCCCCGAGGAGGGGTAAGGCAAAATCCTAGAGAATACAGAAAATGGGTGGAGGAGATTGAGTCCTCGAATTTAGACCTTCCCACCATCATAGCCAGGAGCCCGTCAAACCATCTAGAAGGTTCAATACAAAAATTAGGAGAATACAGGAACAGATGGAGGAGTTAGAATCTAGGATTGAGGTGGTAGAAATGAATGATTTGGAGGAATGTGTTAGTCCGGTTCTACAATAGAGAGTTCATCCACCTTTTAGCCCCAAGCAGACCAGGAGTACTACTAAGTCACCTATTGACTATGGTAGTGAGAGAAAGAAGGGGAGGATTTCAAATGCAGAGCTCAATAGAATGAGGACTGACAATGAGATTGCCAGTGGCAAATAGAAAACGCTGATACAACAAGTTATCCCAGGGCTTGAAGATAACAAATCAGGAAAGCCTCCTCAAGGGAGGGGGAAGGGGAAAAACTCTAAACAATCCAAATGAAGGTTCTCTCATGGAATGTGAGAGGCCTCAATGGCCAACCCACTCAAAGGGTGGTTAGCTCGTTAAGAAGGCAGTACAATCCAACAATTGTGTTGCTACAAGAAACAAAACTAGGCGAAGCCCAGTCAAAATCAATAGCAAAAAATATGTGGAGCCAAGGGGACATGGTGTTCAAACCGGCTAGAGGAGCTTCAGGGGGTCTCATGGTTCTGTGGGATCCTCGGGTGGTGGAAGGCAACATCATCCAAGATGATGACAGGGTGCTGAGTGTTTTTTTCCATGACATTGACAACAATAGGTCGTGGATATTCTCAAATGTCTATGCTCCCAATGTTGTTCAAGGAAGAGCTTCTTTGTGGGAGTATCTGGGTAAACTTGGTGATGCTTTCCATGACATCCTGTGGGTGGTGGTTGGCGATTTCAACACGCCATTATACCCCTAAGACAAAAAGGGTGGCTCAGGGCTCCCAACCAGAAGTATGGAAGACTTCAATGACTTCGTTAACTCGAACCAACCGATGGATGTGAGACTAGGGGGGGCCCAGTTTTCTTGGGGGAAGGGGGGGGGAGGAAGCCAACTTATCCAGGAAAGACTTGACAGGTTTTTCTTATCGAAGGAGGCAATTGTTGGGTTTGGAGACTCGACTTTGCAAACTCTTCCCAAAATTTCCTCTGATCACAATCCCATCCTTTTGGAGGTTCCAAAGTCAAATTCCTTCAAAAAACCTTTTCGATTCCAGTCAATGTGGATCGGGCACCCGAAGTTAAAAGAAAATATTTCCAGATGGTGGCGGCAACCCTTCCAGGGAAGTTCAGGTTTCAAACTTGCTCAAAAGCTGAAATTAGTAAAGGATAATCTTAGAACTTGGAATAAGGAGGTTTTTGGGAACCTGTTTGAGAACAAGAAACAAGTGGGAGAAAGGTTGCAGGTCATTGACAACTCCATACAAAATGGTATAGGTGATGAAGCTACTAGGAAGGAGGAGCAAGCCAAGCTGTCATAATATCACAATATTTTGGCTTGTGAAGAGATATACTGGAGACAAAAATCAAGGGCTTTATGGCTAAAGGATGGTGACTTGAACTCAAAGTTTTTTCATGTCACAACATTGAGGAACAAAAGTAATAACAAGATCAGAGAGTTGACCAAAGCTGATGGATCCAAAACCCAGGATCTGATTGAGATCAGAGAGGAAGCAATTGCTTATTTTAGCTCCCTTCTCGGGGATGAATCCCAGTGTATAGAGGAAGCCAAGGACACTCTCCTCCAGTTCATTCCTAGCTTGGTTGATGAGGCCATGAATGGTAAGCTTCTTGCTCCATTCACTGATGAAGAAATCAGAAATGCTTTGTTTAGTATGGAACCTGAGAAGGCCCCTGGCCCTGATGGGTTCCCTCCTCGGTTCTTCCAAGTTTTTTGGGATATTGTGAGAGAGGATGTCATTTCTGCTATCCAAGAGTTTTAGGCTTCAAAACATATCCCGAGAGGGTTCAAGTCCACCTTTATTGCCCTGATTCCGAAGGGCCCATCTCCGGAGACAATGGCAGATTTCAGACCGGTTAGTTTATGTAACGTATCCTACAAGATCTTAACCAAAGCCATGGCTAACAGAATGAAAGAAATATTGCCCCTCATTATTGACCCTGGTTAGGGAAGCTCTGTTCAGGGGAGATCAATTCTGGATGGTGCAATCACTGTCCATGAAGCTCTGCACTCTGCAAGGCAAACCAACAAGGAGGTCTTTGCTCTAAAGCTTGATATGAATAAAGCTTTTGACCGCATTAACTGGGAGTTCTTGATGGCTGTTCTTCTGAAGTTCAGCTTTCATCCTCAGTGGGTCAGGCTGATAAAAGAATGTATATCCGAACCTTGGTTCTTAGTATTGGTCAATGGCACGACAACTGGGTATTTCCAGAGTCATAGGGGGCTTAGACAAGGAGATCCGATTAGCCCAATGTTGTTCATTTTAGTAGCAGAGGCATTAGGTAGAACTATAAAAGTTGCTTGTACTGTTGGGTTAATTTTGGGGATTAAAGCCACATCTCTCACCAACCCAGTTTCTCACCAACAATTTGTTGATGACACTTTGATGTTGACTCACTCGTCAGTGGTTGAAGCCAGAAGGATTAAGCACATACTCCAACTTTACGAGGATGCGATGGGATAGAAGGTGAATTTCAACAAGAGTAAGCTTTACTTCCTCAACACCCCAATCCAGAGACAAGCCAGAATAGCTGAGATTTTGGGATGTTCGATAGCGACTTTTCCTACATCTTATTTAGGCCTTCCCCTTTTCTATGGTTCTCTGAGAGAGTCGATGTGGGATAGAGTGGTAGAAATAATTCAAAAGAAACTGGCTGGTTGGAAAGGTCATCTCTTATCTCAGGTCGAGAAGCTTACTCTCACTAAGGCATCCTTACAGAGCATCCCGGTTTATTTTCTATCTGTGTTTAAGGCCCCAACCAGAGTTTACCAAAAAATTGAACAACTCCAAAAGAATTTTCTCTGGTCTGGGTCAGAGGAAAAAAAGAGGTTCCACCTTGTGGGCTGGGGCAAGGTTTGCAGGCCGAAAGAAAATGGGGGGCTAGGACTAAGAAGAGTTGCTCACCTAAACATTGCCTTGCTTGCCAAACAAGCTTGGCGTCTTATCAACAATGAGGAGAATGAGTGGACTGCCATAATTAAAAGAAAATATCTTCAAGATACCGATTTCCTAAATGACACGATGTGCGGTGGAGGGTCGACATTCGGAAAGCAATCTTAACAAGTAGAGAGGTCATAAAGAAAGGCCTAAGATGGGTTCTAGGTAACGGGTAGAAGATCACGTTATGGGATGACAGGTGGGCCAAGGATGAAGCTTTATCTCAGTTTCCTACCCTTGCAAGGATCAAAAGAATCACAGAGGATCTCATAGGAAGGAAAGTGGCTGATTTCATAAGACAGGACAAAGGTAGGCTTATTTGGAAATAGATAAGGATTCAAGGCTTTGAAGCTGAATCAAAAGAACTCCAAAGCATCCTGCATCAACAATTCATTTCCATGAGACCTAAGCAGGATCATGTAATATGGGCAGCTACCAAAAATGGGCAGTTCTCAGTCAAATCTACATACATGCTAATGTTAGATACCGAGGACCCCACACTCCAGACTTAGTTGGTGTGGGTCAAAAACCTTATTCCTAAAGTTGCAATGTTCTCGTGGCTGGTGATCCAAGGCAGGATTCTGATGATTGACAACTTGTTAAGGAAAGGTATGATAATTGCTAACCGATGTTCTTTGTGCAGGGGTAATTGGGAGTCCACCCACCATATTTTCCTTGAATGCCTGGTCTCTCTGAGTGTCCTCAATGGGTTTTTTCAAGCCTTTAGCATTTGCTGGGTCAGACCAGCTACCATCATTGACCTCTTCCACCAATGGCCAAATCCCTTTGTTAGCCTTAGGCTGAGGTTTTTTTGGAAGATTTGTCTCCATCATTTTCTTTGGCAGGTGTGGCTAGAAAGAAACCATAGAGCATTCCATGAGTCGAGCCATGATGTCACCTCCATTACCAATAAGATTCTTACCTTCACCCATGAAAATGTTAGCCTTATCCCTCATGAAGATCGAAATCCTTCCCCCTGGGAGAGGCGGATCGCTCAATCCTTAAATATTACTCTGGGCGAGAAACCTGTGTCTACCAAGG
This sequence comes from Wollemia nobilis, assembly GCA_028583015.1. Taxonomy (NCBI): domain Eukaryota; kingdom Viridiplantae; phylum Streptophyta; class Pinopsida; order Araucariales; family Araucariaceae; genus Wollemia; species Wollemia nobilis. The sequence goes on along the minus strand of JAQPPZ010001943.1, from coordinate 104,467 downwards.
TCAATCCCAGATTAGATGTCAAGTGGAAACCGCCCCCGGTAGGTTGGTTCAAGCTCAACTTCGATGGGGCCTCTAAAGGTAACCCTAGCAATGCAGGGGTTGGAGGAGCAATGAGAGATCATCAAGGCAAGTTGGTGATGGCCTTTTCTGAACAGCTAGGAACTAGGACTAACAACGAGGCGAAAGCAAGAGCGTTATGGAGGGGTCTTCAGTTGGCTCAAGAGATTGAAGGTAAACTAATTATCGAAGGAGATTCGATGCAGGTCATAAACCTTCTCAGCAATGGGAAAAATCCTCCATGGTGGATTAAGACTATCATCGAAGAGGCTAGGATCCTTTACCATGCCAGGAATGATCGGAAGGCCCAGCACGTTTTTAGGGAAGCAAATAAAATAGCTGATATCTTGGCCAATTTAGGGGTGGAAGTCATTGGGATGGTCACTTGGGAACATGGGGTCCCAAGTGAAGTGGATAAAATTATTCAAAATGATCGCCAATGATGGTGAAGCTATGGGGATCGAAAAAAGGGAGAGCAGTTTCAATTTGGTTTTGTCAGTATTGCTTCGGTCATTATTGTGATGGCTTTAGTTTTCTTTGCAATAGGGGAAGGATCCAGGTGGCTTGGTGGCTTCATGTTATGGGGTTAGGGGCAATGGCTGAGGCCAAAGACCGAGGTCACGATTTTGTGACTTGTTCGAGTTTTAGGAAAAGCAAATTTCAGCAAGAAAGGAAAAGTGTAGCGATTTCACGATAGGTTGAGCAAGAAAGAAAAAGTGTCATGATATCGCGACATGTTGAGCAAGAAGGAAAAAGGGTCACGATATCATGACATGTTGAGCAAGAAAGGAAGAGTGTCACGATTTCGTGACATGTAGAGCAAGAAAGGAAAAGTGTCGCGATGTCACGACATGCTGAGCAAGAAAGAAAGAGTGTCACGATATCACGACATGTTGAGCAAGAAGGAAAAAGTGTCGCGATATCGCGACATGTCACGTTTTCATGATCAAAAGAGAAGAGAAAAAGCAAGAGGGAAAAAGTGTCGCGATATCGCGACATGAATGAAAGAGTGTCACGATATCGCGACATGTTGAGCAAGAAGGAAAAAGTGTCACTTTTTGACGATATGTTGAGCATGAAGGAAGAAGTGTCACGATATCGTGACATGTCGCATTTTCATGACCAAAAAAGAAGAGAAAGAGCAAGAGGGAAAAAGTGTCACGATATCACGACATGTCAGTTTTTCATGACTAAAAGAGAAGAGAAAGAGCAAGAAAGAAAAAGTGTCACGAGATTGCGACATGTCATCTTTTCATGACCAAAAGAGAAGATTAAGAGCAAGAAGGAAAAGTGGCACGATATCGTGACATGTCACATTCTCATGACCAAAAGAGAAGTGAAAGAGGAGGAAGGAAAAAGTGTCACGATGTCGCGACATGTTGAGCATGAAAGAAAGAGTGTCGCGATATCGCGACATGGAAAAAGTGTCGTGATATCGTGACATGTCGCATTTTCATGACCAAAAAAAAGAGAAAGAGCAAGAAAGAAAAAGTGTCATGATATCATGACATGTTAAGCAAGAAAGAAAGAGTGTCACGATATCGTGACATGGTGAGCAAGAAGGAATTAGTGTCGCTTTTTGGCGATATGTTGAGCATGAATGAAAAAGTGTCACGATTTCATGACATGTCAGATTTTCGCGTCCAAAAGAGAAGAGAAAGAGCAAGAAGGAAAAAGTGTCACGATATCGCGACATGTCAGTTTATCATGACCAAAAGAGAAGAGAAAGAGCAAGATGGAAAAAGTGTCACGATTTCGTGACATGTCATCCTTTCACGACCAAAAGAGAAGAGAAAGAGCAAGAAGGAAAAGTGTCGCGATATCGCTACATGTCGCATTCTCATGACCAAAAGAGAAGAGAAAGAGGAGGAAAGAAAAAGTGTCACGATATCACGACATGTTAAGAATGAAAGAAAGGGTGTAGCGATATCGTGACATGTCGCTTTTTCGTGACCAAAAGTGAAGAGAATGAGCAAGAGGGAAAAAGTGTCACGATATCGTGACATGTCATATTTTCATGACCAAAAGAGAAGAGAAAGAGCGGGAAGGAAAAGTGTCACGATTTCGTGACATGTCACTTTTTCGTGACCAAAAGAGAAAAGAAAGAGGAGGAAGGAAAAGTGTCACGATATCGCGACATGTCGCAGTTTCGCGACCAAAAGAGAAGAGAAAGTGTTAGGAGGTGAAAGTGTCACGATTTCGCGACATGGTGGTTTTTCACGGGCTAATGCCAAGAAAAGGAGTCTGGAGGCGAAAGTGTTGCGACATGTTACCATTTCGCGACTCTTCAGAGCATGTGAAGGAGATGACTTCACGACGTTGCGATTCCGTGATAGATCAAATTTTCATGGCTAGGGCAGCAAGCATGCTATGCGTTGGGCCACTGCCTGTGTTCTAAGATGTGTGTAATATTTTGTAAGGGTTGTTGCTCTTTGTTGGATGTGTGGCCCCAGTAGGGGGCTAATTGCAATGGACAGACTGTCCCTATTGAGGTCTTGTTCCATTTCAGCATTGTGCTGATTTTGTAATAGGTTTTGGGTCAACCTGTAAAACCCGGTTGTAATGAATTTGTACCTTAATTACCAAAAAAAAAAAAAATCACCAGATATCCCTCATTATTAATCCAAATATTTAATGTGACCACTTGTAAAAATCTATCAATATCCTCTTTCCAATGAATCTAGATTCACATTTTTTTAAAGACTTGCATGAAGCACATAACCATCTATAAAATTTATCTCTAATTTAGAGCATGCTTATATTTGTGAAAATATAAATTGTATGGTCAACTTCAAATTGCTATATCTCCCTTGACATTGATCCAAATATTTAATGTGACCACTTTTTAAAAATCTATAAAAGTTGTGGACGGTTTGACGACGGTGATCCTATTATGGCTAAGCATGATATTACAGTTAATAATTTTGAGTTTAAGGACCCATTGATACTAGTGGAATGCCAAAATTAGGACCCAAACAAATATTATGGCAGGACCTATTCTACCTTAAAATGGGCTAAATAAGATATTGGCATCCCATATTGGCCCCATGACCAGACTAGGATTTTTAAGCCATCTATTTCCTTTGCCAAAGTGGTAGCAAACTCAAGTTATCTCTACAAAAAATAGTGTTTTAATCTTACCCTAGTCTCGCATCAATTGCAAATCCTAAGTGACTTCATCAAAGTAGCTCGAGAAGAAGGTTCTTGGAATTTAGTAGGTAAATTTTAGGATAGCGGGCTTGATATTGATTCTTTACGTAGATGGAAAATTTCTAAGTGGCAACCATTGGGGTCATTGGAAATAACTACCATTCATAAGTCCTTTATGATTAAGCTTAACTGTGAAGAAGATTCTAAACGTATCCTAGAAGGAGGATAGTGATTCTTCATAAGATGGAGCTTATTTCTCCATAAATAAGGAACTAACTTCAACTCCTACACTCAAAAGGTCAACATGGTCTCTCTTTGGTTTATATTACCTAGTTTACCACTGCACTTTTAGTACCAAGACATTCTCAAGGGTATAGCGAAAGATATTGGAGAGTTGGTATTAATAGATATAGTGACAAGAGCAAAATATTGCATGGTTTTTATGAGGATGTGTGTTATGATGGATATCAATGTGGACCTACAAATCTATATTGAGCTTCTCTCAGACTTGAGCATGTGGATTCAACCAATTGAGTATGAGGATATGTCGTTACAATACCAAGGATGTGGCAAGCATCATCATACTAAGGATCTTTCTCCAGCCCAACTAGCTATAGCTAAAGAAAAATCTATGGAGAGGAAATGGGTTCCCAAACAAGCAAAGTTGGCTATTGAAGCCAAGAAAAATTAAGTGACTCAAAAAAACCTTGCTTGCTAGAAAGGAGCCTTATTGAGCCAAGCTAGAAACTCTCTCCTTCTTGTTAATTTGACTCTTCAAAGTATCACTATATATTTTATGTCTATCTTCAAACTCTTGCTTAAGGTCATTTATAATATAGAACATATTCAAAAGGTTTTTCTTTGGGCTGGATCACAGGATAAGAGGAAATTTCACCTTTTCTCTTGGGATCAAGTTTGCAACAACAAAGATAGTGATGGTTTCGTCCTCAAACAAATTCACCAGATGAACGAGGCCCTTGTGTTAAAGCAAGTATGGAGACTATAAAAAAAGGAGACAGTTGATTGTATCAGTATAGTTTATGCCAAATACTTGAATCTACAATATAATTTTATTTTTCATCCCCTCTCATCTGATAGTTTTATTTTTTGGAAGAATCTGGTGAAATCCAAACCTATGCCTATCAATGGATCGAGATGGGTCCTGGGTAATGGCAATTCCATTAATTTTTAGAAATATACATGGGTGAGAGACTCTCTTCTTTGTCAAGATCCATACTTAAGGTCGCTAAAAGTTTTTACTAAGAGGCTAGGGTGGTGTATGGTTTCTAATTTATTTGGGATGGAGGATGGAAAGAAGTTTTGAAAATCTCCCCCTATAACTAATTACAATAGAAACAGAGCTTGTATGGTTTGTTGCCTCCCATATGCTCTATTTTCAAGTGATTAAGCAACTGGATTCCAAGTATTATTTGGCCTAGAAATGTGAGAATGATGGATCCTTCTTGGTCAGGTCTTCTTATGTCCTCCTTGACTCAAATTCTCTATTTGGTTGAACCTTATCACCTATGGTTTAAACATTTGACTCCCAAAATTAACATCTTATTTTGGTTGACTATTCAAAACAAACCTCTTACCATTGAAAACTTATGTAAAAGAGGTATGATTTTGCCTAATCACTGCTACCTTTGTGAATCCTATGAAGAAACTTTTGGGCATCTTTTCTTTCATTGCTACTTTTCCTTGGATGTCAACTTACTATAGCATACTCACCTCAACAAAATGGAATTGCAGAAAGAAGAAATAGATCAATAATAGAAATGGTAATATGTATGTTGAAAGAAGTACAACTTGATCATTAATATTGGGTTGAGGTAGTACAAATAGTTATCTACATACAAAATAGACTTCCAACAAAATTACTCAAGCATATTACACCAGAAGAACCATGGTCAAGACATAAGCCCAATATTGAAAAACTAAAAAAACTTTAGATGCAAAGCCCATATGTATATTCCAAATCAAAAGAGAACCAATTTAGATGAAAAAATATGATAGGGATATTTGTTGGTTATGATAATGAATCTATAGGGTACATAATATTAGATCCATCTACAAATAAATTTTATATTAGCATAGATGTGATCTTTGATGAGAAATTCATAATCAACGCAAATGAATCCAATGATGACATAGAAGTTCTCATGAATCTACCTAAAGAAGATGAAATGAGCATGGACCCAGGATCAGATGAAAAAGATACAGAAGTATCAACTATACTACAAATAAAGGAACCAATATGGCTCAGATATACTCTTAGAGAAACAAATCTAGAAAGAATATTGAATATCTCAACTACAGGATCTCAAACACACAACATGACCAGAATGAACTAAGGAATGTTAAGTAACACAAAGGAACCAATATCAGCTTTTCAAGCATTGAAAAAATCACACTGGAAAGTAGCCATAGAATCTGAATATGCTTCACTCAAGAAGAATAATACATGGGACTTAATAAATTTACCTCCAATAAAAAAATTGGTGGGATGCAAATGGGTGTACAAAATCAAATATAAAGCATATGGAATACTTGATAAATACAAAACTCAACTAGTGGCAAAAGGGTATACTCAAATAGAGGAAATCGACTATGAAGAAACATTCGCACCAACAACTCAAATGACTATTATTCAAACAATTTGCACTCTAGCAGCTCATCAAGGGTGGAAACTTCATCAGATGGATGTAAATAATGCATTTCTTAATGGTGACTTAGAGGAAGAAGTCTATATGACACAACCTAAAGGTTGTGTCATTCAAGGATAGGAAAATAAGGTATGCAAATTAAATAAATCTCTTTATGGTTTGAAACAAGCTCCTCGAGCATGGAACACCAAGATTAATAATCATCTACTACATCATAACTCAATAGAATTACAACAGATCCCACTCTATATACCAAGAATATTGGAAGTAATGTCTTGATTCTCATAGTATATGTTGATGACATAGTGATTACTAGTGATTCATTACTTTATTTTAAGTGAAAACCTAGAAAGTGTTTCAAAGCATTTGAAGGTTATTATATTGTCAAAATAACCTAGAGCAAACATTCTCTCACATTCCTTTCATATAGTTGCATAAGACTTCTTATGTTTACTATTTTTTCTCATTGAGGTCCTATTGGTCATTTGGCTAATCTCTCTCCTTATGTAAATGCTAATATTAACCATGTAGATCAGAATATCCATCCACCTAATACCATTCCAATATATTTTTCCCTCTTCTAGCTTTGTGACCTCTCTAATAAAAAAAATACTTTTGAGAGATACACTACTCTCTAAACACTATTTGAGTGTATAATAGAAATATTTTTAAGAGAGGTATAATCGATGATGATACCTTTCTTAATATTCTTACATTTTCTTTCATTTAATAACTTGAGTATACAAGGGATAACTATCACCCAAACTAAATTATCATTTCTAGTCACAATAATATTCTAGTCATTCATAAGGGCACAATTATCCTCACCATATGGTTAGGAGCAACTACTTTTGCAATATATTTCTCAATTTTTTAGCATGGCACTATCTATAATATGATCCTTGATAGACATTGGATTCATCATATGAAGTTTATCCCCTCCATATTTATTCAAGAGATTATATTTTTACACTTGAATACCACTTATGTAGTGATGGTCAATCTAGATTATGCTTTCATGTATCACTTTCATTTATTAATCCATTACTATAAATTGCCCTATGTTTAGTATTGAGGACTTTCCAAATAGATTAATTTAATTATCGGATACTAGTCCTTCTGCTTCCAAAATTTAGTTAGATAACAAATCCTTTACCTTCATTCTAGAATTTGTTGCATTACTTTCCATGTTAGCTAATATTCTTAAAATATTTAATCAAGATAACATTTCTCTCGGACTCAAGAGATCTAAATTGTATAAAGAGGGTTATCTTGGTGAAATCATGAGCATATCATTTCACTTGAGTATAGACCTACTTCTTTCAACATCCACATCATGGACATCCAAAAGTTCAATGAGGTATTGAATAATACTTTCAAGTATTATGAATCTAATGAATGATATTGAAAAATATATCCTTTATAATCACTAGACACTTAATGGTACCATGTATCCATTGGTTATAAGAACAAACCAACGATTTTGATTTTACATACTATATGAGTTATTCATTTTCCTTTTGGTCTAGACTTTGATACACCATTAATATCATGGGATATAAAAAATTATTTCTAGGAGTACTTCTTACTAGGTGCATATAAATCTATAACCTTATTTTTTTGTATTTCTCAACTTGTCATCAGTTGATTCTTATTTAAATACCAAAATTAATCAATATTTTTCATTCTTTCTACTAGAAAACTTATTAAAAAATATTTTCTTCTTTTTATCTCTTTAGGAGAAAATTGGATTTTGGGCTCAATTTCCATATTAGTTACTTGTTTTCATTCTCATAAGGTCATAATTGGTTAATAATGCATTATTTTTTCAAATTTGATTCCTCTTATTTCTATAGACTATGGATATATATCAATTATCTCTATGTAGAAATGGATCACTAATCCCTTCTCTATATTAGATTACACATGATAAAGATATTCTAAATTTTATCCTTGAGTTTGATGGCTTACCTCAAGACCATAACAATATAGGTTATTTCCTTTCATTCCTCATCCATATAGTTGCTTTAGTGGAGACCTCTTTATCAACAGTATTTTAGATAAACATATCAAACTTCCTCCCATACATTTAAAATCTAAAATCTAAAATCTAGTGAAATACATAATCAAACTTGACATTAATATCCCTTGACAATCTAATATTCTTAAAATGGGGTCATCCTTAAATATCAAAGATCAAGAGGATTATCATAAATTTTCCTCAAATACCAAGGTTGTCTTCTCATGGGATTGTTCATACATTTCTAGAATAAACCCTTTAGTTGTACCCTATAACTTAGTGACCAAACCAAGAGCTAAGTTATTTAAGCAAATGTATCATGTTAAGAAGACTAATATTTTACTCTTAGTTAAAGAGGAATTGGTAAAAAATTTGTATTCATCACATCCAACATTATTCTCTTAAAGGAGAGTGGAAATATATGCCTCTATATCAACTTTAAGGATGTTGATCAAATCTCTCCATAAGTTATGGTAAGATCCTATATAAAATATTAGCAATACTCCAATAATAGAAGACAAATATTGTAATAATAGAATATACTCCAATGTGTTCAAAATATAAACTAAACCTTTGAGGTAAAGCAACACTAGACAAGGCTCCTTATTGGAAGGAAGCCACTCAACACTATTTTCTAATATGAGATCCAACACAAACCCTCCCACAATATGAGTCTCTTTCCTACATTATACAACCTTCAACTACCTACCACTACCATTTACCCACACATGTGCAATAAAGATATTTATTCTAATTAACTAGTGGGATGATTTATAAAGAATATGTACCACCAATCCTTATATATAATGTATTATCCTATACCTAGGTATATTATATTCCATCCCCTTAAACAAGTTTCATCCTCAAAATATAGGAAAAGCCAAAATAAACCCATTTCAAAGAATTATAAATATGATACCACCAACTTTGATTTCATGTAGATCCATAGTGATTAGGTGTCGATTACCTATACTAGCATATTTCTCATGAAGGTTCATTGATGTTTATATGGTGCACCTTTGTTCAAATTTGGAGCCTTATTTAATCCTTCAATCCTTCTTGCTACATTTTTTGTTCACTCAAGAAAGGAACTAGTCCTTTTCTCTTGTTTCTTTTCTTCTTTGTCCTCTTGTTCTCTAGCAGATTCTTCTATGCATACCCCATTATAGGCCTAAATTTTCTTGACCTTATCTTTGCTTTGGGATCCAATATATGTAATGTTCTAAATATCAATTTTTTTGTACATTCTATACCATAACTTTATAAACTTATTTTGTATATTCATGTTTATTATTCCCTAAGTATCTAACCATGGATATCCAAGAATAATATCTAACCCATCCATATTTACAACATAAGAATTTGAACACAAAATATATTTTTCCATGGTGAGTTTCAAATCTGCAAAAATTTGAACATGCTTACCCTCTATTTGATTTTTCTTGATCTTTTTTCTTGAACTAGTAATTGCTTTACAAATTTTATGTTGATGAAGTTATAACTAATAATGAGTTTACAAATACAATAATTCTTTTTTGCACGCATCCATGAAATTGAAAAATATAATATTCCTTTCTTGGATTTAAACTACATGTACTCTTATCTTTCAGCTCATTTTTATTATTTCCATCCTTACATTTTAGTTCTTATTTATTCTCATCCTTATCTTCATTATGTTTATTCACATCAATTATTATTTCATTTTATGCCTATATATCTAAGAAATACTATTCAATTTGGTCATAAGAATAGTATAAGAGTTGCACCTACCAATTTACCAATGAGTTTAAATCCCATAAATTGGGTTGATAATAAATAATTTTTAACTAGAACAACATTCCATGGCATTAACACTTCCATAAAATGGAGGAAATACCATGAAAAATATCACCTTTATACCATAGATATGAAATAAAATAATGTAGAAAGGTAGATTCAATTATTTCTTTTCACTTGCAAAAAATAAAATTTGATGTCATCACCTAGTTTGCAAAAATTACATGTCCAAATCTATGAAAACTTTGAATTTTAGGGTCAACTTCAAATCACCAAATCTCCCTCATTATTGATCCAAATATTTAATGTGACCACTTTTAAAAATCTATCAATGTCCTCTTTCCAATGAATCTAGATTCACCTTGTTTTAAAGACTTGCATGAAGCACATAACCATCTGTAAAATTTATCTCTAATTTAGAGCATGCTTATATTTGTAAAAATGTAAATTGTATAGTCAATTTCAAATTGCCACATCTCCATTGACATTGATCCAAATATTTAATGTAGCCACCTTTTAAAAAGCTATAAAATTTGTGAACGATTTGATGATGGTGATCCTATTATGGCTAAGTGTGATCTTATAGTTAATCATTTTGAGTTTAAGGACCCCTTTATCCCAATGGGATGCCAAAATTGGGACCCAAAAAAATCTAATGGTAGGACCCATTCTACCTTGAAACGGGCTAAAGAAGATATTAGGGTCCCGTCCTGGCCCCATGACCAGGTTTGGCTTTTTAATTCATCTATTTCCTTTGCCAAAGTGGTAGCAAACTTGAGTTCTCTCTATGAAAAATAGTATTTTGATCTCACCCTAGTCTCAAATAAATTGCAAATCCTAAGTGACTTCATCAAAGTAGCTCGGGAAGAAGGTTCTTGGAATTTAGTGGGTAAATTTTAGGGTAGCGGGCCTGATATTGATTCTTTACGTAGATGGGCAATGTCTGAGTAGCAACCATTGGGGTCATTGTAAATAACTACCATTTCTAAGTCTTTCCTAATTAAGCTTAACTGTGAAGAAGATTCCAAACGTATCCTAGAAGGAGGATAGTGATTCTTCAGAAGATGGGGTTTGTTTCTCTAGAAATAGGGAACTGACTTCAACCCCTACACTCAAAAGGTCAACATGGTCCCTCTTTGGTTCAGGTTACCTAGTTTGCCACTACACTTTTAGTACCAAGACATTCTCAAGGGTATAGAAAAATACATTGGAGAGTTGGTCTCAATAGATGTAGTGACAAGCAAAATCTCGCATGGTTTTTGTGAGGATGTGTGTTATGATTGATATAGATGTGGACCTCCCAAGTTCTATTGAGCTTCTCTCAGACCTAAGCATGTGGATTCAACCAATAGAGTATGAGGATATATCATTGCAATGCCAAGGATGTGGCAAGAACCATCATATTAAGGATATTTGTCTATCCCAACTAGCTATAGCTAAAGCAAAATCCATGGAGAGGAAATGGGTTCTCAAACAAGCGAAGTTGGCTATCGAAGCTAAGAAAAATTAAGTGAATCCTAAAAATGGGGGATAATCTCCTTCGCTAGAGTTGAACCCAACTAAATAAGGGTCTGAAAAATATGCTATAGAGATAGTTCAGGCCCCTCGAGTCAGTGAGACATCAAAACCAGAGTTGATTTTAGTTCCCTTAACTCTGGTTAATGAAGGAGTAGCTATGTTAGTGAGTCAGGAGATAAATCCCTAGAATGTGCTACAGAGGAGCAGTTATGGTCCTTCCTTGGTAGGGGTAAGTAAGAATGATCTTATCCTCCATAATTCATTTGACTGTCTAGAATTTGGTTAACATGTGATTCAAAAGTTATCTTAATCTGAATAGGTACCTTTTCCATATCGTAAGGCTATTTCGAATAAAGCATCTATGGGACCTAAAACCAAAATCCACCATAAATATCGTATAGATTTTGGAATAGAGAAAAAAGTGGGTAAACCCACTAATATTTCTTTACAAAGAAAAGTAAAACTTAAGATTTCCAATGGCTCCCAAATTTGCTGAAAATGGAAAGGAGCAAGGATGTGGATGGTAGGAAGCTAAAAATCGAATCCTTTAGAAGATCTCCCCAACTAGGGGTTGTGGATAGGAAATCCTGCTCTGAAATTTCTCTCCTGGAACATTAGAGGATTAAATGGATCTTCAAAATCCTCTATTAGAAAAGAGGTAGCTTTAGCTATTATCTTTATTCAGGAATCTAAAATTGATGTGGATAATTTTGATATTGTCAAAAATTCTATTTGGAAAGAGGTCAAGTTTGCGTCCAACCCAACGAATGGCTATTCAAATGGTTTACTCTATTTTTGGAATGTTTCCAAAGTAGATGGTTTTGTTCTATCTTCCTCTGAAAGAGTCATCAATATTTTATTTTATTGTGAATTCTTAGACCGTATATGGGTCATGTCTAATGTATATACTCTGAATTCAAGTCTCAATAGATAGGTTTTTTTGTCTTTGTTATTGAATATGATGGAGTGCTTTGCTAACAAATCTTGGATGTTAGCTAGTAATTTTAATTCTTCAATTTATCCTTCAAATAAAAAAGGTGGTAATTATTCATGTTCAAAAAGCATGGAGGATTTTGTATATTTTGTCAACCAAGGTGAGCTGATGGATATGGATCTAAAAGGCTCTATATTCACTTGGAGTAATAGAAGTATTGGCAAACATTTAGTCCTGGTTATACTGAAGAGGGTATTCATATCAAGGCAAGGTTTACCCTTCTTTGATGATGCATCTCTAACTTCATTAACCAAAGAAAGGTTTGATCACATTCTCCTTTTGTTTGAATCTTCTCTACACTCATATTTTTCTAAGGCCTACCCAGGTGTTGTAGGTGAGTTGGAGAGGAGAGGGCAATCCTCCAAGGGAGGTCCCAGGTTCAAATATCCACCCTACCAAAAAGCTGAATTGGGTATCCAAAATCCAATTGATAATGTTGGTGCAGGCAGGGTCGGGTGTGACTCCCGGGTGACTTTGATGGTGTAGAACCCCCTGTTCGTAGTATCTCATACCAATGCGGCCCCGCAAGGAGTTTTTTGCTTAAAAAAAAATTCTAAGGCCTTTACAATTTGAAGCCATGTGGTGCTCCCATCCTAAACTTGAAGTCAAAATTAAAGAATGGTGGGTTGCTTGAGTTCCAGGTGATGGATTGGCCAGAATAGCTAAAAATCTCAAGATGATAAAATCTAATTTTTTTTTTTGGTAATTAAGGTACAAATTCATTACAACCGGGTTTTACAGGTTGACCCAAAACCTTTTACAAAATCAGCACAATGCTGAAACGGAACAAAACCTCAAAAGGGACAGTCTGTCCTTTGCAATTAGCCCCCTACTGAGGCCACACTGCCAAAAAAGAGCATCGTCCCTTACACAAGATTACAAACACCTTAGAACATAGGCAGTGGCCCAACGCATTGCTCTCTTGCTGCCCCAGCCGTGAAAATGCGACCTGTCGTGGAATCGCGACGTCCTGAAGTCTTCTCCTTCACTTGCTCTGAAGAGTCACGAAACGGTAACATGTCGCAACACTTTCACCTCCATGCTCCTTTTCTTGGATTTTTCCCATGAAAAACCACCATGTCGTGATATCGCGACACTTTCGCCTCCTAACACTTTCTCTTCTCTTTTGGTCATGACACTGCGACATGTCACGATATCGTGACACTTTTCCTTCCTCCTCTTTCTCTTCTCTTTTGGTCATGAAAAAGTGACATGTCATGAAATCATGACACTTTTCCTTCCTGCTCTTTCTCTTCTCTTTTGGTCACGAAAATACGACATGTCATGATATCACGACACTTTTTCCCTCTTGCTTATTCTCTTCACTTTTGGTCACGAAAAAGTGACATGTCACGATATCGCTACACTCTTTCTTTCATTCTGAACATGTCGCGATATCATGACACTTTTTCTTTCCTCCTCTTTCTCTTCTCTTTTGGTCATGAGAATGCGACATGTAGCGATATCGCGGCACTTTTCCTTCTTGCTCTTTCTCTTCTCTTTTGGTCACGAAAGGACGACATGTCACGAAATCGTGACACTTTTTCCTTCTTGCTCTTTCTCTTCTCTTTTGGTCATGAAAAAATGACATGTCGCGATATCGTGACACTTTTTCCTTCTTGCTCTTTCTCTTCTCTTTTGGACGCAAAAATCTGACATGTCACGAAATCGTGACACTTTTTCATTCATGCTCAACATATCGCCAAAAAGTGACACTATTTCCTTCTTGCTCAACATGTCGCGATATCGCGACACTCTTTCTTTCTTGCTTAACATGTCACGATATCATGACACTTTTTCTTTCTTGCTCTTTCTCTTCTCTTTTGGTCATGAAAATGTGACATGTCACGATATCGTGACACTTTTTCCATGTCGCGATATCGCGACACTCTTTCTTTCATGCTCAACATGTCGCGACATCGCGACACTTTTTCCTTCCTCCTCTTTCACTTCTCTTTTGGTCATGAGAATGCGACATGTCGTGATATCGTGACACTTTTCCTTCTTGCTCTTAGTCTTCTCTTTTGGTCACGAAAAGACGACATGTCGTGAAATCGCGACACTTTTTCTTTCTTGCTCTTTCTCTTCTCTTTTAGTCACAAAAAAATGACATGTCGCGATATCGTGACACTTTTTCCCTCTTGCTCTTTCTCTTCTTTTTTGGTCGCAAAAATGTGACATGTCGTGATATCAGACACTTCTTCCTTCATGCTCAACATATCGCCAAAAAGTGACACTTTTTCCTTCTTGCTCAACATGTCGCGATATCGCGACACTCTTTCATTCTTGCTCATCATGTCGCGATATCGCGACACTTTTTCCCTCTTGCTCTTTCTCTTCTCTTTTGATCACGAAAAAGTGACATGTCGCGATATCGCGACACTTTTTCCTTCTTGCTCAACATGTCGCGATATCGCGACACTCTTTCTTTCTTGCTCAGCATGTCGCGACATCACGACACTTTTCCTTTCTTGCTCTACATGTCACAAAATCGTGACACTCTTCCTTTCTTGCTCAACATGTCGCGATATCGTGACCCTTTTTCCTTCTTGCTCAACATGTCGCGATATCGCGACACTTTTTCTTTCTTGCTCAACATGTCACGAAATCGCTACACTTTTCCTTTCTTGCTGTAATTTGCTTTTCCTTAGACTCGAACAAGTCACGAAATCATGACATCGGTCCTTGGCCTCTGCCATTGCCCCTAACCCCATAACATGAAGCCACCAAGCCACCTGGATCCTTCCCCTATTGCAAAGAAAACTAAAGCCATCACAATAAGGACCGAAGCAATACTGATAGAACAAAAATGAAACTCCTCTCCATTTTTTTGATCCCCATAGCTTCAACATCATTGGCGATCATTTTGAATAATTTTATCCACTTCACTTGGGACCCCATGTTCCCAAGTGACCATCCCAATGGCTTCCACCCCTATATTGGCCAAGATATCAGTTGTTTTATTTGCTTCCCTAAAAATGTGTTGGGCCTTCCGATCGTTCCTGGCATGGTAAAGGATCCTAGCCTCTTCGATGATAGTCTTAATCCGCCATGGAGGATTTTTCCCATTGGTGAGAAGGTTTATGACCTGCATCGAATCTCCTTCGATAATTAGTTTACCTTCAATCTCCTGAGCCAACTGAAGACCCCTCCATAATGCTCTTGCTTCCACCTCGTTGTTAGTCCTAGTTCCCAGCTATTCAAAAAAGGCCATCACCAACTTGCCTTGATGATCTCTCACTGCTCCTCCAGCCCCTGCATTGCGAGGGTTACCTTTAGAGGCCCCATCGAAGTTGAGCTTGAACCAACCTACCGAGGGTGGTTTCCACTTGACATCTAATCTAGGATTGACCTTGGTAGACACAGGTTTCTCGCCCAGAGTAACATTTAAGGATTGAGCGATCCGCCTCTCCCAGGGGGAAGGATTTCGATCTTCATGAGGGATAAGGCTGACATTTTCATGGGTGAAGGTAAGAATATTATTGGTAATGGAGGTAACATCATGGCTCGACTCATGGAATGCTCTATGGTTTCTTTCTAGCCACACCTGCCAAAGAAAATGATGGAGACAAATCTTCCAAAAAAACCTCAGCCTAAGGCTAACAAAGGGATTTGGCCATTGGTGGAAGAGGTCAATGATGGTGGCTGGTCTGACCCAGCAAATGCTAAAGGCTTGAAACAACCCATTGAGGACACTCAGAGAGATCGAGCATTCAAGGAAAATATGGTGGGTGGACTCCCAATTAACCCTACACAAAGAACATCGGTTAGCAATTATCATACCTTTCCTTAACAAGTTGTCAATCATCAGAATCCTGCCTTGGATCACCAGCCACGAGAACATTGCAACTTTAGGAATAAGGTTTTTGACCCACACCAGCTGTGTCTGGAGTGTGGGGTCCTCGGTATCTAACATTAGCATGTATGCAGATTTGACTGAGAACTGCCCATTTTTGGTAGCTTCCCATATTACATGATCCTGCTTAGGTCTCATGGAAATGAATTGTTGATGCAGGATGCTTTGGAGTTCTTCTGATTCAGCTTCAAAGCCTTGAATCCTTATCTATTTCCAAATAAGCCTACCTCTGTCCTGTCTTATGAAATCAGCCACTTTCCTTCCTATGAGATCCTCTATGATTCTTTTGATCCTTGCAAGGGTAGGAAACTGAGATAAAGCTTCATCCTTGGCCCACCTGTCATCCCATAACGTGATCTTCTGCCCGTTACCTAGAACCCATCTTAGGCCTTTCTTTATGACCTCTCTACTTGTTAAGATTGCTTTCCAGAACGCCGAACCTCTACCGTGCACCGTGTCATTTAGGAAATCGGTATCTTGAAGATATTTTCTTTTAATTATGGTAGTCCACTCATTCTCCTCATTGTTGATAAGACGCCAAGCTTGTTTGGCAAGCAAGGTAGTGTTTAGGTGAGCAACTCTTCTTAGTCCTAGCCCCCCATTTTCTTTCGGCCTACAAACCTTGCCCCAATCCACAAGGTGGAACCTATTTTTTTCCTCTGACCCAGACCAGATAAAATCTAATCTCAAAGTGTGGAACAAAGAGGTTTTTGGTGACATTTTTAAAAATAAAGAATCTCTAAAAATCCATCTCAAAGAGATTGAATCTATTGTGGAGTATTTGAGTCTCTCCATGGAAACTAGATTTAAGGAGAAATATTTACTAGTTAATATCCACAATACTTTTTAAGACAATGTTAAATAGATTAAAATATTTGATGCCTCTTCTTATTGATAAAGAGTAGAGTGGCTTCATGGCAAGAAGGCAAATTTTGGATGGAGTTATTTCTATCCATGAGGTTATACATTTAGTAAATATGATCGACTGATCAAGTCTCTTTCTAAAGCTAGACATTAGTAAGGTTTATGATAGGGTATCATGGGACTTCTTGGTAGAGGTGTTCTTGAAATTTGATTTCAATCAAAAGTGGATTAACTTGATGAGAGCTTGTTTCTTTTCTTCCAAATTCTTGATGTTGGTTAATGGTTCACATGTTGGTTACTTCCAGAGCTCTAGGAGCCTTCACCAAGGGGACCCTTTATCTCCTTATATTTTCATCCTTTTGGTTGAAGCTTTGGGTAGGTCTATCTTGATGAATCCTAACATTGTGGGCCTTAACCCAGCCCTTACGATGAATCCTATTTCACATCATCAATTTTTGATGACACCCTTCTATATTTTTGGTGTCGATGATCCAGGATAGAGATGTAAAGAAAATATTAAAGCTCTTTGATAGAGTGGTAGGTTAGAAAATCAACCTCTTGAAAAAATAGTTACTAAAAATAGTATGGTTGTAACCAACTATCCTATGTATAAAAAAATGATAACTATATTTTTTTTGTACATGGTGGAATTGGTATCCACCACGAATTCGGACAGGCTATCCGGATTTTTATGTCCATCACAGTATTCTACGTTATCCACCCCATAAGTTGTCACACAGATCTTCATGCAGTCCACCCCTATAACCACCATGCCATGATCATTTTAAACCTTTTACGCCGCTGAAAGCACCAGGAAGGGGATAAGTGTTCAGTCTGATGAAGCCCAAGATTTGAACCTTGGACCTCCGCCCCCTTACGAGGTTTGGGGGAACCAATTTGTCTACACCTCAGACCTAAAATGATAACTATCTTATTACCAACTTCTCTATATAAAAATAATAACTATTTTATTAATGTAAGAATTTTATTTTTTTATTAAGTAGAATAAGGGGTTTTGAAATGGACCTAAAAACATTTTATAATTTTACAAATTGGACAGGAACGAACTGAATAAATAGACCAAAAACTTATTCTAGGTCAAGAAATATATAGACACCAAAGACCCACACAGATCAAGAGAACAACCCTTAATCCAAAGATTCTGATCCAAATCCTTCGTGGTCCATTTTACGCCAGGCTATAAAACAACGAGGTGGAATAGATTTTGTGGATGCAACTCCTATGGTTTGAACCCTCTCCTTGCCAACTACTTAATAAACATTGTAATCCTTTTAATAAAATAATTAATTAATAAAATAAAAACAATCCTCCTAATAGGTTGTATTCCTCTCCGAGCACATATATTTTTGGTGTACTGTTTGAACTTGAAAATAAAATATTTTAATTAAAAATAAAAATTAATTATTATATATTTTTCAATAGGTTACGTGGAATTGAATTTGGTCTACTTTAATTACATCAAAGTATTACAACAAAGCTTGAATATTATCTATGTATGGTTTGGCACATTTTGAACCTGGGTTCTCCTTTAATGTCACTTGATAAAATTTAAGTTTACATGCCAGGTTCCCTCGTACCAAGGTTACCAGGGTTTGAAATTGGGTTTCCTGAATGAAAACCCAAGTACCTTCGTATCAGGGTTACTAGGGTTTGAACTTATGTTTCCTGAATAAAAACCCAAGGACTTACCACTACGGCATCCTTCATAGGTCTAAAAATTTAATTTTAAACAAGTTTTTATGAGGGGTCCAATATCCTCTTATGGAGGTTTGAAATTAGACATCCTAGATAAAAACCCAAGAACTTACACTATTGTATCCCTCAGGAATCAATATTTATTATTATATTTACAATTTAAAATAAAAATATTTTTAAAAATAATGTAATTTATTTTAATAATAATAATTAATTAAAAATTTTATTTGTATTAGCTTAAAATTTAAGCATAAACTTATTAATAAAATCATGTTGTACTATTTTTGTAAATTCTTGAGCATTGTGAGCCTTTGGGTCTAGGACATGTTGGTTGCCTTACACAAAATATGTGCTTACAGTCTATAGAAATAGTGGTAGGACTTAAGTGTGTTGCAGCCTGCCAAGCCTGAGTTTGCAGCTGCATTTCCTCATTTTACTCTTTGGTATCAGAGCCTACGTTCTATTATGGTACACTCTATAGAGAGTATGTTCTTCACCAATGGTGAATCATAAATCATACCAAAGCTTACACCAATACTCTCTTTCCAATTCTTATAGTCAAAGCTGAGTATTAGTCTTAAATTCACTTGTCATTGTTTCCCGTACATTGCAAGAAATTATTGGACAAGCAGATCACATCAGCAGCTATACTACAAGTTTTGACCAGTAGTGGAGCTTTTATACTGTAAGTAACATGGATTTCTCACTCTATGCTGGAGATGAATCACTTATTAATGATGCTTTTCAACTTGATGGTGTTTATGAGGATAAAGCTAGCATAGGTACATATGATCCTTCTTTGTTAGTACCTAAACCAGATTCAAAATATGTTTACAAGCTAGAAGATCAAAAGAAAATTTTGTAGAAATTAGAATCTATTTTATGAAAAATAAAAATGCCTCTTTTAGTTTATAGGCCAAAAATAAAATAGATCTTTAAATAATTAGAAAAAAATGTAATTATTTTAGATAACAAGGCCTGTAGGACATTAACGATTTTTGATAAAACAGAGGTAAGGGAAATTCAAAATTTGTACAAATAAGGTTATAGATATATTCATTTTGGTGTAGTACAGTTAGTAATTACTCCTCTATTTAGAAAATGATTACCTGGATCAACTTTGCTTGTCCACTTAGATAAAAATTTTAACAGTTATAATCAGGCTGTAATAAGCCAAACCCTTTGTACATTGGCAAGTGGACAACAATATGTTACTTTCTTTCCAAATTTTCTTATCCTTTATAAAGGAGATATTTTGTTGATTTATGAAATTTAATAGTAGAAACAAGAGGATTAGATTTGAAACCAAAATGTTTTGAGCTTTCTATTACAGTTCGAATGTTGTGCCAAATAACAAATACACTGGTACCCATAAAATTTTCTATTATCAAATCCAAAGAAGTAGCACCATTAGGTCATCTATCATTAGGAGCTGAAGCATTCCCTGTACCATTTGAATAATTTGAATTGCCTAGATATTGGGAAATAACTATACAAAAACAACTATATGCTCCAAAAGATCTAGTCCAAATACAAGAAAATACTTCTAGAGCAATAAAGTTGCAATTTCCTCAAGTTTCTAGAACAACATCAATGAGGATTCCAAGACCTCTTCCTTTAGCTCCTTCACAAATTACTTCTTCCATGACACACATGCCATCATCCTCTTCTAGTGGAAAATCTTCATATTTTGCACAATCCTCATCCTCTAAGTCTGAAGTACAAAATATAGAAAGACAATTATCAGTTCTAGATGTATCTAGTATTGTGATCTAAACCAAAGATCCTAAGACAACTATTGATTATAAAATATAAAATACCACAAATTATTATGCTCATATTTTTATAAGAAACATCTAATCCAAAACCAGGCAGTAATGTTGGTATTCAGTTTATAAAATTTGGAAAAACATTCTAGCAAGGAGGAAAATTGCCATCTAAGGATAAACATTGTATCTCAAGAATAGAAGACCAGGATCAAATAATAACTAGAGTAGATGTTAGCTGTATTCTGGAACATGATTTGTTAGATCATGCTAATCAAA
The DNA here is from genome assembly GCA_028583015.1 of Wollemia nobilis. Taxonomy (NCBI): domain Eukaryota; kingdom Viridiplantae; phylum Streptophyta; class Pinopsida; order Araucariales; family Araucariaceae; genus Wollemia; species Wollemia nobilis. The sequence continues at coordinate 83,805 of JAQPPZ010001943.1, read as the reverse complement.
AAGATGAAATCAGATAATTAAACTATGTAAATAATTGGACTAGGTATGCAGATTTTCATTTGGAGCATTTAGAGTCTTGCATAGAAGAAATATATTTAGAAATGAGATAGATAAATTCCAATGGATGCTATTAAAGAATATTTGGATCAGGATAAGGAAGCTTACATAAATTAGGCTAAAACAATTAAGAAATAACAAAAGGTAATAAAGTTAGCAGGAAAAGGCCCTAAATATCTTAATTTGGTTCCTAGTACATATCAAAAAATTCAAGCACGACTAGGAAAGAAAACAGAACCAAAAGTGCCTAAGATGAAAATTTTGAGAACAAGTATCAATGGAGCTCCTATTATTAGATCAAAATTTTATTCATTTAGTTTCAAATAAAGTGCTCTGCTCCTAAATATTGATGGTATTGCAAATCCTGCAGAAGACATACAAATTTGTATTAATCATTACATCACTATACAAAATATCTACACCTTGGTAAATGAACATGCAATTGAAATAGCTACTAGATATTTGGTAAGAATTTCTTTAGATTGGTGGAATGGAGCTAGTGATGAGTCTATAGAAAATGTGTTTATTAATGGACTCTATGAATTACAAAATACCTTGGTAGCAAAATTTGTACCTTCCAATGTAAATAAGAAAAAGGAAGATCAACTCCATCTAGCCTTAAGAAAATTGGGAGACTTAAAGCAATTTTAAGAATATTCAAAACAATATATGAAGGATGTATATAGGCTCAAGCTTCACAGGGAACCTTTCATCGTTATATAGTATTTGTCTTTGCTTCCTAAAGATTTGGGAGAATTAGTGATGTACAACATTACACAAGGGATAGATATGAATAATCTGACTTTTGTAGATGTTATTGAAGCATTCAAACAAAGATTCATAGGCCTTTGTTTCCATACCAAAGTCATTAAGAAAAATCCCCATATCACACACAAGGAGTGCTCAGTTATAGAAGGTGCAAAAACCTTTTGTGGTGAAAATAAAAGAAGAAAGAAATACTTTAAAAGGGCTCATCCAAACAAATTTAAGCCTTATAGGTATTTTAGAAGAAAGAATTCAATCACTAGGCCAGCTAAAGATGTCACATGTTATTCTTGTAGATAAAAAGGACATTAAGCAAACTAATATTCAAATAAGGCTCCTAGACAAGTAAAAGCATTATTTACAGACCCTGAAATTTATGAACATTGGGTAATGTGTGAATCAGATGAACATCTTGAAATTTGGCAAATATATGGTCTAGAGATATTTGAATTAGATGAAATTAGTGATATATATAATGATTCAATTTTTGATGCTTATCCTACTTTTAATGATTATATGGCTATGTTTATGGTGCAACCATTCTAAGAAGACCCTAACATGCCCCTTCTATAAAATGTTAATGATGAGGAAATTACAGAAGCATAAATTTCAACAACAAAAATAGATCATCGGTTTAACAAAGGAAAATGGGTAAAATATGATACAGAATCAGAATCAAAAAATGAAAATTATTCAAATTATTTAGAAACCACTATCTCTTCTGATGAAGATAATGAATTCATAAAATAAAAATAATAAAAAAATAGCACTTTTGATTATGATTTATCCAAAGATAAATTTGCTCATATGCTACCTGTAAAAAGGGCAATACCATCAAAACCTTAAAAAAATTGCTTTTCATAAATACCCAATTGCAAATAGAGCTCAACAATTTTCTATCCAAAAAATGGCTCAGCATGTTGGCATAGTTTTATGTCCTGTTAGAGTTGGTAATAATAGTGGAATGTATTTTAAAAATACAGTAGCCTTCATTGATTCGAGGGCCAATATAAATTTTGTAATTTATCATATTATCGATGCTTGGGTAGAATTCAAAAAATATTATAAGGTGCAAATAATTAATGGTATTACTTCATTGAAATATTTTGCTTTTGATATCCCGATTCAATTGGGAAAGAAAATTGTTCAAACAAATTTTATGTAAATAAATACAGGAGGTTATGATATTGGTCTAGGGAGTATTTTTCTTGATCAATATGCACCATATACAATTGCCTCTAATTGTATTGTCTTGAGCATAAAAAATGAGTAATATAACAATTCCTCATATTTCAACTATTTTCCATGCTCAAAAAATAAAAGCAGTTTGGCAGAAGCCGACAATGGAACAAATTGTGGCACATGAGGCTCAGATGCAGAAGGTAAAAATCCAATTCCAAGAAGTGATGCAAATATCTATTACTATCCAACCTTCTATTAAAATAAATTTGGAAAAATTAATGAAATCTTGTTGTGTTGAGCATATTTTAGCAAAATGGTCTTTGGATTCCCCTGAGGCCATTATTCCAACAATACACTCTCATCCAGTGCAAGGGAAGAAAATTGTTTTGAATAAGTAAGATGATGAAGAATGTAGAAAACAGGTAAAAGAATTGCTTGAAAAATGACTAATTCATGCCTCAAAATCTAACTATTCATGCTCTACATTCATTGTTAGAAATCATTCAGAGCAAAAAATGGGGGAAGCTAGAATGGTAATTAATTATATTCCTCTTAATATCATCACTACAGATATCAAATGGCCCTTGCCAAACAAAAGAGAGTTAATTGATAGAGTTGGTAGAGGGAAAATATTTTTTAAATTTGATTGCATATTTGGATATCACTATATTAGAATCAACAAACTAGATATACACAAAACAACTTTTTCAACATCTTTTGGACTATATAAATGGCTAGTCAAACCATTTGGGTTAAAAAATGCTCCATCCCAATACCAAATGAGGATGGATAAAAATTTTCAAGATCTACATCAGTTCGTAGCAAATTATATAGATGATTTTTTGGTGTTTTAGAAACTGTTGTAGAACATAAAAATCATTTGGAAATATTTCAGTAGCATGTTATAGAACATGGAATTGGTTTATCTGCAGATGAAAAAAAATTCAGGTTTGTAGAACATAAATTGAGTTTCTAGGGATCATAATCAGAGATGGTAAAATTGTTATGCAACCACATGTCATGGAGAAAATTCAGGGATTTCTAGATAAATTGACAAGTAAAGAACAAGCACAAAAAAATTTAGGTTGCATATTTTATGTACATGAATATATCCCATAGGTTTCCAGAATCACAAAACCAATTCGATAAGCTGCAAAAGGTGATACATTTAAATGGTCACAAAATGCAACAGAGGTTGTCAAACAATTAAAGGTTTATTGTTCATATTTACCTCCTTTAGAGCCTTTTAAGGACCCTATATTTCACAAATTGATGGTTGAAAAGAATTTTAGGTATTTTTTCTTCTTATTAAAATAAATAATGATGAAAAAATTGCAGGGTATGGGTCAAGAGAATTCAAAAAGCATGAAATAAATTATTGGCCAGTAGACAGGGAAATTCTTGCTAGAATAAAAGGAGTAGAAAAATTTAGAACTTTGCTATTGCTTGAAATATTTACTATCAAGACAGATAGCAAAAATTTCAAATGGTTTATGAGCAAGAATATTTTAGCTCAACTTTGTAGGGGCAGGTATGCTTGGTGGCAGGACATCCTAACATTGTACCAATTCGATGTGAAATATATTCTAGGGAAAGAAAACAACCTTCTAGATGCACTTACAAGAGAGATGGCAAAAATTCAAATAAAAAAGTTTCAAGGATTTTTTGGCATGTGGCAGAATCAACCATTACAGACATCGCAACACTGTCAAGAATTTTGTAATTATATGAAGCAGTATTTTCCTAACCTTAATCAATTAGGATATATAGATGTTCCTTCTATAGATTTTATTTATAATTCTGTAGGTAGAATAAATATCCTTGTAAATACTTCAAAATTGAGTAAAGTCATAGCCAACATGGTGGAACATCTCATTCTCCAACATGTTTTAGATGATCTTTTATTATTACGTAAGCTTGGAAAACCAACATCTTTTATGGTATTGATGTCCCATTATATCCAAAATGATTATTGGATGAATAAACTTTTAATTTACATCATCTGAGTAAATTTTACAAAATATCTTGCTATCAAAATATATATCGATGAAGAATTGCTATATGGACCCGTGATACTTTCTGAAGATCAAGCAAGTCCTGCTATACCAACTGAAGACACACTTGACAGTTAGCCTGACAAAATTTTCACCGACATGGAAGAATGGTTAGCTTAAGAGGTTGTCAAATATACATATTGCCAACAATCAAGTTGTGGAATATGTAAAATGCATGATTACTTTACTTAAATATGATGTAAAGTGGAAGACATTGTTTCGAGAAAAATCAGAATAAGACCCCACTATTTATTTAGATGTAATTTTTCTTCCATAAAAAATTTTCCATACTACTTAAAAAAACGAATGTCCTTTTTAGAAGATGCTTTAGGACACTTGTCCTCCTTTCCTCAAGCATTCTCTAAGTGTCTCTTTCCAAACATGTATTATGACACTTGTGTCTATAAGTGTCTATTCTCCAGGCACTCCACTATCTTCTATCTTGTATAAATATGAGGACTCCATGCCTGTCTTGTCATTGAGATTTCATTTGCTATTTGAAACTCTGATGGCGAGTATAGAATCTACCCTATCTACGAGTAGATAGTTTTTGTAAATCCTTGAGCATTGTGAGCCTTTTCGTCTAGGACTTGTTGGTTGCCTTAGGAAAAATATTTGCTTATGGTCTATATAAATAGTGGCAGGACTTAAGTGTATTACAACCTTTCAAGCCTGATTCTGTAGTTGCATTTCCTTGTTTTACTCTTTTGGGTTTGTGTTATTCTTGTTAAAATAAATAATGATGAAAAATTGCAGGGTATAGGTTAGGAGAATTCAAAAAGCATGAACTAAATTACTAGCCAACAGAAAAGGAAATTTTATTATAATAAAAGGAGTAGAAAAATTTAGAACTTTGTTATTGCCTAAAAGATTTAATATCAGGATAGATAGCAAAAATTTCAAATGGTTTATGAGCAAGAATATTTCAGCTCAGCTTTGTAGGGGCAGGTATGCTTGGTGGCAGGCCATCCTCACACAATACCAATTCGATGTGTAGTATATTCTAGGGAAATAAAATGGCCTTCCAAATGCACTTACAAGAGAGATGGCAAAAATCAGAAGAAAATGTTTCAAGGAATTTTTGGCATGTGGTAGGAATCAACTATTATAGACAATGCAATAGTGTCAAGAATTTTGTAAATATATGTAGCAGTATTTTTCTAACCCTACTCAATGAGGATATATAGATGTTCCTTCTATAGATTTTGCTTATAATCCTATAGGTAGAATAAATGTCCTTGTAAATACTTCACAATGGAGTATAGTCACAACCAACATGGTGAAACATCTAACTCTCAAACATGTTTTAGATGATCTTTTGTTATTACGTAAGCTTGGCAAACCAACAACATATTTTATGGTATTTATGTCCCATTATATCCCAAATGATAATTGGATGAATAAACTTTCAATTTACATCATTCAAGTAAATTTTAGGAAATATCCTACTATCAGAATATATGTCGACGAAGAATTGCTATATGGACCCGTGATACTTCTTGAATATCAATCAAGTCCTGCTATACCAACTGAAGACATACCTGATAGTTAGCCTGACAAAATTATCATCAACATGGAAGAATTGTTAGCAGAAGAGGTTGCCAATTGTACAAATTACCAACAATCAAGTTGTGAAATATGTAAAATACATGATTACTTTACTAAATAATAATGTAAAGTGGAAGACACTATTCCGAGAAAAATCGAAATAAGACCCCACTATTTCTTTAGATGTAATTTTTCCTCCATATAAAATTTCTCATACTTAAAAAAAATGAATGTCCTTTTTAGAAGATGCTTTAGGATACTTGTCCTTCTTTCCTCAAGCATTCTCCAAGTGTCTCTTTTCAAACATGTATTATGACACTTGTGTCTACAAGTGTCTATTCTATTGGCTATCCAATATATTTATCTTGTATAAATATGAGGACTACATGCCTCTCTTGTCATTGAGATTTATTTTCCTATATGACACTCTGGTGGTGAGTATAGAATCCACCCTATCTATAAGTAGACACTTTTTTGTAAATCCTTTAGCACTGTGAGCCTTTGGATCTAGGACTTGTTGATTGCCTTAGGTAAAATATTTGCTTACGGTCTATAAAAATAGTGGTAGGACTTAAGTGCATTGTAGCATGCCAAGCCTAAGTCTGTAGTTGCATTTTAAAGAGTAAAACAAAGAGCCATTTTCTGGATAGAAAGTTGTTGAGCTCTATTTACAATTGGGTATTTATGAAAAGCAAATTTTTAAGGTTTTGATGGAATTACCCTTTTTATAGGTAGCATAAGAGAAATTTTATCTTTGGATGGATCATAATCAGAAGTGCTCTTTTTTTATTCTTTTTCTTTTATGAATTCATTATCTTCATCAGAGGAGGTAGTGGTTTCTAAACAATTTGAACAATTTTCATTTTCTGATTCTGATTTTGTATCATATTTTACCCATTTTTCTTTGTTAAACTAATGATCTATTTCTACTGCTGTAATTTTTGCTTCTATGATTTCCTCATCAATAACATCTTCTAGAAGAGGCATGTCAGGGTCTTCTTGGAATGGTTACACCATAAACATAGCCATGTCATAATTATCGGTAGGATAAGCATCAAAAATTAAATCATTATCCATATCACTAATTTCATCTAATTCAAATATATCTAGGCCATAACTTTACCAAATTTCAAAATCTTCATCTGATTCACACATTACCCAATGTTCATAAATTTCAAGGTCTATAAATAGTGCTTTTACTTGTCTAGGAGCCTTCTTTGAACATGAGTGTGCATAATGTCATTTTTGTCTACAAGAATAACATGTGATATCTTTAGCTGGCCTAGTGATCATTTTAATTTCTTCTGAAATACCTATAAGGCTTGAATTTGTTTGGATGATCCCTTTTAAAGTATGTTTCTTCTTTTATTTTCACCACAAAAGGTGTTTGCACCTTCTATAGCTGAGCACTCCTTGTGTGTGATATGGAGATTTTTCTTAATGAATTTGATATGTAAACAAAGGCCCCTTACTCTTTTCCTGACTGCTTCAACAACATCTACAAAAGTCAAATTATTCATATCTATCCCTTGTGTAATGTTGTACATCACTAATTCTTCCAAAACATTAGGAAGAGAAGATAAATATTGTATTTTGATGAAGGTTCCTTGTGAATATTGAGTCTATATACATCCTTCATATATTGTTTTGAATATTCTTCAAATTGGTCTAAGTCTCCCAATTTCCTTAAGGCTAGATGGAGTTGATCTTCATTTTTCTTATTTACTTTAGAAGGTACAAATTCTGCTACCAAGTCATTTTGTTATTCATAGAGTCCATTAATAAACACATTTGCCTTAGACTCATCACTAGCTCCATTCCACTAATCTAAAGCAATTCCTGCCAAATGTCTAGTAGCTAGTTCAATTGCATGTTCATTTACCAAGGTGTAGATATATTGTACAGTGATGTAATGATTAATCCAAATTTAGATGTGTTCTATAGAATTTGCAATACCATCAATATTTAGGAGCATAGCACTTTCTTTAAAATTAAATGAATCAAAATATACTAATAGGAGCTCCATTGATACTTGTTCTGAACATTTTCATCTCAAACAATTTTGGTTCTATTTTTTCCTAGTCGTGCTTGAATTTTTTGATATGTACTAGGAACCAAATTAAGAGATTTAGGGCCTTTTCTTGCTAAATTTATCACCTTTTGTTCTTTCTTAATTGTTTTAGCCTGATTTATCTAAGCTTCCTTCTCTTGCTCTAAATATTCTTTGATAACATCCAAATTGGCATTTATCTATCTCATTTCCACGAATATTTCTTCTATGCAATACTTTAAATGCTCAAAATAAAATTTTGCATACCTAGTCCAGTTATTTACATAATTTAATTATTTGATTTCATCTTTTTGATCAGCATGATATACCAAATTATGTTCCTGAATATAGCTAACATATGCTCTAGTTGTTATTTTATCCTGGTCTTCTATTCTTGAGATACAATGTTTATCCTTAGGTGGCCATTTTCATCGTTGCCAGAATGTTTTTCCCTGATTTTATAAACTGAATGCCAATGTTACTACCTGGTGCTAGATTAAATGTGTCTCCTAAAAATTTGAGCATCATAATTTGTGGTATTTTTTTTATATCAATAACTAGCTTAGGATCTTTGGTTTGGATCACAATACTAGATATATCTGGAACTGATAATTGTCTTTCTACATTTTGTACTTCAAACTTAGAGGATGAGGATTGTGTAAAATATGGAGATTGTCCACTAGAAGAGTATGATGGCATGTGTGCCATGGAAGAAGTTATTTGTAAAGGAGCTAAAGGAAGAGGTCTTGGAATCCTCACTGATATTGTTCTGGAAACCTGAGGAAATTGCAACTGTATTGTTCTAGAAGCATTTTCTTGTATTTTGACTAGATATTTCGAAGCATATAGTTGCTTTCGTATAGTTTTTTTTTTTATTTGTGGAAAACATCCCAAAAGGGATGCCACTTTCGGGTAAGACCCAAGGAGGCAGGGGTATCCATTCCACCAAAAACGTATAGTTATTTCCTAGTATATAGGTAATTCAAATTCTTTAAATGGTACAGAGAATGCTTCAGATCCTAATGATAGATGACCTACTGGTACTACTTCTTTGGACTTAACAGTAGAAATTTTTTTATGGATACTAGTGTATTTTTTATTTAGCACAACATTCAAACTGTAATAGTAAGCTCAAAACTTCTTGGTTTCAGATCTAATCCTCTTGTTTCTACTATTAAATTCCATAAGTCAGCAAAATATTGCCTTTCTAAAGGATAAGGAAAATTTGGAAAGAAAGTAACATATTATCGTCCACTTGCCATTGTACAAAGGGTTTGGCCTATTACAACCTGATTGTAACTATTAAACCTTTTATCTAAGAGGACAACCAAACTTGTTCCAGGTAATCCTTTTCTAAATAGAGAAGTAATTAGTAATTGTACTACACCAAAATGAATATATTTGTAACCTTCTTTGTGCATATTTTGAATTTTCCTTGCCTCTGTTTTATCTAAAATCCTTAGTGTCCTACAGGCCATGTTATCTGAAGCAGTAACATTCTTTTCTACTTGTGTAAAGATATGTTTTATTTTTGGCCTATAAACTAAAAGAGGTATTTTTATTTTCCATAAACTAGATTCTGAATTCTGCAAAATTTTCTTCTGATATTCTAGCTTGTAAACATCTTTTGAATCTAGTTTAGGTACTAACAAAGAAGGATCATATGTACCTATGCTAGCTTCATACTCAAAAACATCATCAAATTTCCTCAGGCTTGGCAAGTTGTAATGCACTTAAGTCCTACCACTATTTCTACATACCGTAAGCAAATATTTTACCTAAGGCAACCAACAATTCCTAGATCCAAAGGCTCACAATGCTCAAGGATTTATAGAAACTGTCTACTCGCAGATAGGGTGGATTCTATACTCACCACCAGAGTGTCATATAGCAAACAAAATCTCCATGACAAGAGAGGCATGGAGTCCTCATATTTATACAAGATAGAAGATAGTGGAGTGCTTGGATAATAGACACCTGTAGACACAAGTGTCGTAATACATGTTTGAAAAGAGATACTTGGAGAATGCTTGAGTAAAGGAGGACAAGTGTCATAAAGCATCTTCTAAAAATGAGATTCTTTTTTTTTAAGTATGGGAAATTTTCTATGGGATAAAAATTACATCTAAAGAAATAGTGGGGTCTTATTCTGATTTTTCTCCAAACAGTGTCTTCCACTTTACATAATTATTTAGTAAAATAATCATGTATTTTATGTATTCCACAAATTTATTGTTGGCAATTTGTAGAGGTGACAACCTCTTCTACTAAGCATTCTTCCATGTCGGTGACAATTTTTTCAGGCTAACTCTCAGGTATGTCTTCATCTGGTATAGCAGGACATGCTTGATCTTCAAGAAGTATCATGGGTCCATATAGTAATTCTTCATTGACATATATTTTGATAGCATAATATTCCATAAAATTTACTCGGATGATGTAAATTGAAACTTTATTCATCCAATCACCATTTGGGATATAATGGGACATGAATGTTGTAAAAAATATTGTTGGTTTACCAAGCTTAAGTAATAAAAAAATATCATCTAAAACATGTTTGAGAATGAGATGTTCCACCATGTTGGCTATGACTATACTCCATTGTGAAGTATTTACAAGGACATTTACTCTACCTGTAGAATTATAAACAAAATCTATAGAAGGAACATCTATATATCCTAATTGAGTAGGGTCATGAAAATACTAATTCATATATACAAAATTCTTGACACTGTTGCGGTGTCCGTAATGGTTGATTCTGCCAAACACCAAAAATTTCTTATAATATTTTTATTTGAATTTTTGCCATATCTCTTGTAAGTGCATCTGGAAGGCTATTTTATTTCCCTGGAATATACTGCACATCGAATTGGTACTATGTAAGTATGTCCCACCACCAAGCATACCTACCCCTACAAAGTTGAGTTGAAATATTATTGCTCATAAATCATTTGAAATTTTTGCTATCTTTCCTGATAGTAAATATTTTAGGCAATAGTTGTAGACACCAAAACAGCACCAATCCGATTATGTGACTGCAAACACTGATCGCTTTGACAAACACAGCCCCCAGGGCAGCCCTCAAAGGTTAAACAGTGGTCTTAACCACTTTCATAGCAATTTTGTAAGGTCAAGAAGCAATTTGGCACACTTAGACACTTTGCCCAGTATTCGTCTCACCCAGGGATGAATTCAAAATAGAATCCGTCCCACCCCAGGACGATTCTTGAATCCGTCCCTGGGTGGGACGAATTCTAAGCTTAACGGGCAAAAAGACAAATGGCGCCAAGTGGCAGCCCGTAACAGCTCGCTTGATGACTCCTGCCTCGCATGCGTGTGTAGGTGGATAGAGGGGCCGTTAGAAGACTGTCACAAAAGGCATTTATCAAAGCCCAAGTCAACGGAGGACTCCCCTCCCTCATGGGAAGACAAGATTGCCACATGGCACCTATGACCAACACATGGCATTTGTGCTTCCCTCCCAAAAGAGACCCCATGGGTCTATAAAAGGTGGGACTTTTCTCACCCAAAATATACAGGTGGAAGGAGATTTCAAGCAATGAAGTGCTGTCGAGTTGAAGACCCACTTGCATCCCTTTTGGTTCACCTTCCCACATCCACCAATCTCTTTTGCAAGGGAGGTTTTTGGGTGGCTTTTGGAAGCTTGAACCTGACCCAAATCCAACACATGGACACCTGAACCAACCAATTCGCCGACCCCCAAATCCTAAGAGGTTTTGGGCCCATCCCTAGTGGATTGGCATCGAAATCAAGTGCCAACGGTGGGAGGCCCACTTGGGCACCCCCGCACTTCCCAAGTTTCATTGTTTTTTTTTAGCATTCTAGATTATTTTCTCAAGCTGCATATTGTGTATTCTATTTTGTGAATTCATAGCTTCAATCTTATGGCATTTTGATCAGATTCTAGTATGTTTTGTGTCGCTTTGTTGTTTCACTAACTTGCAGGTGGCGATCTCAAATTCCTGAGGATAGAGGCCAAATTGGGTGAATCCGGCCATCTGGGTCGTCCCAAAACGGCCCCAATTAAATAACCCCTCTGTCTACAGGTGTTTTGGAGGTCTCGGGAGTCGACATTGGAGCGACAGAATTCAACTTCCTCAACACAAAAGAATTCATCCCACCCAGGGACGAATTGCAGTCAGAATTCGTCCTGCCCAGGGACGAATTCCAGGTGAAGGCAGATTGGCCGACTGTCTCAGTGGTAATGGCTTTCCTGTAATGTTTTCTGTCTTCTGTCAGGTTTTCAGGCCATTTGGACTCACTGTACTTACTGTTTCAGGCAGATGTTTATATGCATCTTTGATGATTTTAGAGAACAAACACCTTTTCTTTGTAGCAGATGCTACTGACATATTCATTGTTTCTTTGTTCGCAGGAGAAGCAGCAGAGGTCAAGGACTCATCGACATCAGCGTAAGCGGCGGCATCATCTTGGCCCGTCCATTTCAAACGTGGGCACGCGAAAGGAGGAAGACTAAGTCACACATTGTAACAAAGACAAATTTAACGCTCCTAGCCCCTAAAAAGGGAGGAGACGTCTATGTAACCGAGGATAAGATATTTGAATAAAGAGGGCTGTGATTTCTTTACATCTTTTCTTTCATTTTCAAATTGTCTCCTTTCTTCATTTTTGTGCATAGGGTTAAAGCGTTACATTTCGTCTTATGTTGCATAATTAGTGTTCCCTCTGCCCGGAATCTCGTGCTTTCAGTGGCGATCACGGTGGGACCCTGTTCCCTGGTTTTTAAAATCACATAAAACTGATCAAAGTTTTGTGTTTTGTGCTTGACAGGTACATTTTTTTGTTGCAGACTGCTATTCGTCTCTGACTGTTACGAATTCTTAACTACAATTTGTCTGACCCTGAGACGAATTCAAATTCGTCTCTGGGAGGGACGAATTCTGTTCTGCAATTCGTCTCCCAGAGGGACGAATTCCTGCCTATAGATTTTCAGAGCAGAAATTCAGAGACAATAGGAGCAGGCAGAGAAGAGGTAGGGATTTTCATGATCTCTGTTATATTTTTTGTTTATGTTTCTGTTCCTTTGATTGTTTTCATCTTGTCCTGCATTGCATAGGAAAAGTCATGTATGCTTGTTTCATTTTTGTTGAATAAAATGAATCCCACACACATCACGAAACAATTTTAAACCAAGGAGCTGGTCGTAAGACCCCAGCCCTTGAGCAAGACCAACGGTGGGTTCATCACCACCTTGGCTTAGCTTTGCATCCATTTCCCGATTGTCAACTGTTGTTAGGCGTAAATCCTGACGAAGACAGATCGAGTGTCGCTGGGGTGATTCCCATGCGTGCGAGGATAAGTTTTCTATGGTAGGTGCCATTAACAGGACAATCCCCCTTCCATACCACCTACGTACCACGTACCTTCTGCTCTCACGTACCTATAGTCTCCCTCTCGTAAGGGCGGGTATATAGAGAGGTTGGTATATCGGCCTGGTTGGTATATTGAAGGGGCTACCATTTTGGGAGTTATATGAGCCGTCATAATGCATTTAAACGATCTTCAAAACCTACAAAAACAAAACAAAACATCAAAATGCACTAAACCAGTTTAGGGCACACCAATAATCCTTAAAAGAGATAATCACGGTTTTGTGAATGTGTGTGCTTAATTCTGCTTAGTGTAGACAAAAAAAAATCATAAACGAGATAAAAATTTATTTAGATAGCATAGAAGCACCGCAATGGTGTACACCCGCAGTCAAGCCCAATCAAGGGCAAAAGCTTCGAAAGGTACACAAAAAGTAGGCACAAGTCGCCTTCACTTCAGTCCTGAGGATTTGGTCATACCGCCTTATAGGTCTAACCTACAAAAGAATCCAATTCAGAATCCTCGATGGGGTATGCCTATTCAAAGTAGCCCCTTTCGAGAAGATGCCTTACATGTAGACCTTGACATAAATAGAGAATCACCTCTTGAAGTTAGGCACGAGTGGCCACCGCACGATGAAGCGCTAGATAGGCACACCATCCATTTGGAGGGGCAACGTGGATATGGCGTCCCTTCTTTACCTATCATCATAACAGAGAGACCAAATCCGGAGCGCAGGGCTCCTTACATAGGGCGACCTAACTCCGCCCACCCCCTTCACACCCGTGAAAGGGAGTACGAGGAAAGCCATCGCATTCCTCGAGGGCAACAAACAACGCGGGAACCTTGCATTTCCGCACCAACAGGATATCATGATCACCCCTTGAGGCCAGAACCTCGAGCACATACCGCCTACCTCGACAGAGGGAAGCGACCCATTGAAACCTTAGATCATCAAACTCGAGGTAAACACATAGGAGAAACATTTGAACCTCCTGAGCAAAATAGGGTAGACCAAATTGACCCAGCTGTCGCCAGATATACCACCCGTCAAGCCCAAATCATGCGGCTTAAACAAAGTCATCAGAGATAGAGTACCGACACCGCTTGGATAGAGAACGCATGCAACGCGAAGCGGATGAGTTACGCTATGAAATACCTGAGAGGGGGCCAACCCCTCGCATCCAAAGAGCTGAACAATATGAGAGGCATAATCCGTTGGTGCAGGATAGGTCTCCACGACCTCGTCAAGCTCTACCTCCAAGACCTCATAGATTCGAGAGGGAGGCAACTCCCCGAAACAATGATGGGTACCTTCAGCAAGAGCTTGATCAGGGTCATAGGTTTCGCCCAGAGACTCCTCAAGAATTTTACGAGGAGTATGAACCAGAAGAGGAATATGTTGAAACTCCCCATCAAGGCAGGAGGGATGCCATTCGGCCACCCCTCCATAGGCCTCCAGTTTACCGTAACTTGCAACAAGAGCGAACAAGAGAGGAAGAAATAAAATCTTCCGATGCATACCAAGCGCTATTGGAGCGTTTGGAGTCTGTGGAGACAAAAGCCGCTGGGCATCAAAAACCCACATTACGTCTACTCCGCAGTAATCCGGTGCATCCCTCAGTGCCTACACCTCTTTACCCCGAACACTTCAAGTTGCCTCAATTGGCAGTTTTTAAAGGTGAAGAGGACGCACAAGAACACGTTACATGATTTCTAAGCCAATGCTTCGGCATCCAAGATAATGACGCATTGTTGCTTAGAACATTCATAACCACATTCGTAGGCCCCGCCTTCGGATTGGTTCACACAACTGCCCAAACACAACATAAGCAATTTAGATCAATTAGTAGACGCGTTTCTTGAACGCTTTGCCTTCAACACAAGGAAGAAGGCATCACTAAGTGATTTAGCGAGCCTCAAGCAATTTGAAGAGGAAATAATGGCAGCATATGGGAATCGATGGAGAGCTTTGCTTTCTAGGTTACCCTACCGTCCTCCTATGTCTGATCTCACGCAGATGTTCGCAAAAAGTTGCTTAAAATCAATCTCTGGTCTATTGTTGCTGCGACAATACGACAGCTTAGAAGAAGCTTTGGCGCAAGCCAGAGTCATAGAAGAGATTAAGATAGGCGAAGGCGCAATTGCCAAGCCTAAGAAGAAAGAGTGGAATAAAACCACTAAAATTGGGACAACGCAACCACAACACGCTGCAATCAACCAAGTTGCGATAAATGTTCCCGCGCCTGTGCAAGAAACGCAGCCTCAAAAGGCTAACTACCAGGCAGTGCCTCCTGCTTATGAAAGAGATAATAGAAGACAGGAGCAGAATTACCCGCGTCGCCCTAGGCAAAATTTCACCCCATATGCGGAGTCTAGGGACTCCTTATTTGACCGCTTGTCAACGGAAAATTTAGTCACTCTATCGAAAATCCAAATTATAGACCCTAACATTCCCAAGCCTAGGGGGTACAGAGAGGAATTGTATTGTAGATTCCATAGGCGCAGAGGACATGACTTGAATGGGTGCTAGAAATTCAAAGACCTAGTCCAGGATTTGATCGACAACAGAACATTGGTTGTGGACAACCCCATCGCACCAAACAACCAACAAATGGGGGTATTCAAGGACCCCTTGCCAGCCCACGAGGCACAGACAAAACCACTCCAGATTAATGAGGTGCGACAAGATCTTCCCACATAGGGATTTGTGGGAATGATTAGCATAGTAACAAGGAACAGAAGGTACCCGACAGCTGCCCCTGAGGTAGCTACGAGGGAAGTTCCGGCAACATCGCATCCTCAACAACGCCCAACGCAGTTACCTCCGCCTAGACCTGAGGTCACGATACGAACCAAACTCACGCAGAGTTTGCGGACCACGTCGGCTAGGCTGTCCATCTACGAGCTTATTCAACAATCAGCTCCCCATAGAGAAGCTCTTATGGACATTTTAAAAGCCATTGAATTACAACCCCACGAGGCAAATTCTTTCAACGCCTTCGTGGGACATGTGAAACAATGTACGGAGCCGGTCATCACATTCAGAGAAGATGAGGTCAAAACGATATCAAATGACATGGCAGATCCACCCCTGCACGTTATCGCGCGGGTCAATGGGATTTCGTACAAGAGAGTGCTGATAGATACTGGCTCGTCCAAGTAACATCATAACCACTGCAGCCTTAAAGCATTTGAAGTTGTCAGCCTCTCACATCACAGCCTCCACGTACACACTGCGAGCTTTTAATGATGCAATATGCTCGACAGTCGGCACAGTTGTTCCGCTGATCCGGTAGGACAAAAGTCAATACCTACACTGTGCCATGTGCTGGAAGGTGAAATGGCTTATAATATACTGCTAGGGCGGCCTTGGATCAGGGACATGAAGTGTGTCCCTTCGATCGCCCACCAGTGCTTAAAGTATGCTTATGAAGGGGAAATACATGTAGTCCCAATGGACTTAGAGCCCTTCAAGTATTGCAATGCGGTACAATTCATACCTCAATCGACCCTCCCTTCAACGCATTTGGATTTCCAATTAAATCCATCTAAACAGGGTCCAATACCGCAGGCACCACTGGTGGCCAACAAGACAAAATCCCAGACAAGTGAGACTTCATCACCTGCTCCTTCATCATCAACGCCACCTATCATGGCCCAACAGAAGGACAAGGGAAAACAAATCATGGAAGAGGTTAAGCCTCTAGAAGAAATGTTGCCCACAATCTCAACGATATCAACAGAGGAAACACCCAACACAACAGAAACCAAGACTCCTGAACAACCAAACATGGAATGGACTCAGGAAGGACTACCGTTTCCTCCCACCCAATCATCAACAATCACTGTTGAAATGGCCAGTACGGGCCTGGGGGAGTACTTAGTGCAAAACATTGTGGCAACCCCCACATTGGAGTCAGTACAGGACATGGGAAGACCTCGCCTTCCCATAGGGACAATTGTTCCTCTAGGCTACCCACCGAACCAGACAAATTTTGTGTATGGGGGCCTTGATCATGGTCTTGAACCATGCCAACAAAAGGAAACAGACGAAGAACCTTTTGTGGAAAACATCAACTATCTGTCAAACCCAGATTTTGCCCTAAAATATCTCGACCAATGCAATTGGCATGGATACGGGCTAGGCAGATATGAGCAAGGGATGCGGATCCTTTGCCAACCAAGATATCAGATGCCATATGACAAGTCAGGAGTGGGGTTCAACCACCCCTTGCCCTTAGACATCTTGGTTGAAAATATGCAAGGCCTAGAAATAGGCAACAAGGGGGGATTGGCATTAGACCCTTATGCCAATCCAAATACAGAATACACATTGGGAGACTACCTCCCATGGTCAACAAACACCCCTAGAAATAGCAATAATCCCTCTCCTTTGCTAGAGAGAGGTGAAAGTTCGGATAGTAATCCTCAAAGAGAACATCAACGACTGCGGACATCTTTCTGAAGTTGTTCCCCTTAGAGGTTCCGGATGAAACAACACAAGCCTCAAGAGAATCGGGTCCCTCCACCAAGAGTGGAACAACCGCAATGGGACCAGATTAATTCACTGGAACAAGAAGAGTCCTCAACGTCGCAAGCAACAGATGCTGAAGAGGATGAACAATTTTGGATCTATGAAAGCGATTCAGAAGATGAGACTGAGATGGATTATCTCAGACATGCACGACGACATCACCGCGCTTTAACGCATGAGGATCTAATGGGACAGATGGGCATACCGCTAGGGCATGAATGGCAAGTAGACCCAGCGAGGTGGGACCAAGTGTTGGACCCATGGTTCCAAATTCAAGATGAACATCGTCCACCTCGAGATCCCATCATGACAGCAGTGCCGAGGGAAGACCCCGCCCTCCTTTTCGCAAAATTCGCACCTAGGGACGATCCATTCATGCCCATACCTCTAGAGCCAGATCCAGAGTGCAAAGACCATCAAGCTGGGGGTACCTCTATCCCTTGAAGAACCATAATCCAAACCAAAAAGCTCCAAGGATTATCGCAATCACTTGGTCACCCAAAAAGCTCCAAGGATTATCGCAATCACTTGGTCACCCCAAAAGCTCCAAGGATTATCGCAATCACTTGGTCACCCCAAAAGCTCCAAGGATTATCGCAATCACTTGGTCACCCCAAAAGCTCCAAGGATTATCGCAATCACTTGGTCACCCCAAAAGCTCCAAGGATTATCGCAATCTCTTGGTCACCCAAAAGCTCCAAGGATTATCGCAATCTCTTGGTCACCCAAAAAGCTCCAAGGATTATCACAATCTCTTGGTCACCAAAATCTCCAAGGATTATCCCAATCACTTGGTCACCCAAAAGCTCCAAGGATTATCGCAATCACTTGGTCACCCAAAAATCTCCAAGGATTATCGCAATCACTTGGTCACCCAAAAAGCTCCAAGGATTATCGCAATCTCTTGGTCACCAAAAAGCTCCAAGGATTATCGCAATCTCTTGGTCACCCAAAAAGCTCCAAGGATTATCGCAATCTCTTGGTCAATCCAAAAAGCTCCAAGGATTATCGCAATCTCTTGGTCACCCAAAAGCTCCAAGGATTATCGCAATCTCTTGGTCAACCCAAAAGGCTCCAAGGATTATCGCAATCTCTTGGTCAATCCAAAAAGCTCCAAGGATTATCGCAATCTCTTGGTCACCCAAAAAGCTCCAAGGATTATCGCAATCACTTGGTCACCCCAAAAGCTCCAAGGATTATCGCAATCACTTGGTCAAACCCAAAAAGCTCCAAGGATTATCGCAATCACTTGGTCAAAAATCAAGAAATTCAAAAAAAAAAAAAAAATCATCAAAAACAACAAAAATTTGCATCTCAATTCTAGGCATACTCAAATTCATCATAAAAGAGATATTCTCGCACCTCATCTTCATCTTCACCAAAACAATCCATCAAAAATACAAAAATACGTAGCGGCATTAAGCATTGCACCATACATTGCATATTTGTGGTCATACGTGTCAAAGGCACCATAGGCTGCAATAGCTCTGATAGTCCATCTTGTTCCACATTGTCTCATGTTACAAAAACAACAAAAACACCATGCATCGCTTTTACCACACTAGAGTCAGTGGTCTTTTAATGTATCAAGAGTTTTTCGTGATTCAGTCATCATTTTTCTCTTTAGCCTATAATGTATCAAGTCAAAAGACTTTACGAAGGTAGAGTCATACTTGAAATACACCTTGTTACGTAACATCCCATCACAAATAAAAACACATAAAACAATTCCAGAGTTGTGTGAACGAAAGATGAAACCTGCATAGTAATCCAGTTCACCATAAGCGAAACGGTTATCTTGCTCATCCCCCTGTGCGAATGACCCAAAGAATGCTGAGAGTTGGCAAAAGGACAAGCATCCTCCCTACCCAATTCCCTAAGAATCCCTAAAGTTCTCAATAGTTGCAAAACATCAAAAATTTGCAAAATATCAAAAATCAAATACTTGACATCTCAAAGTGCACAAATCAAAGGGCACAAACGATAGTGATTTTCATCACTCCATGTCCCCAATCCCTTGCTCAAAAGAAGAAAACAAATCAAAATAAACAGTGATCTTATCACTACAAACGAGCAAGTATCCCAATACAATTGAAGAAAAGAAGGGAGTTGACCTTGAATCCCTGGAACTCTCAAAGATTCTAAAAGGTCATAAGGCAAGCCTCAGTACCGATTTGGTTGATAGCCTATCGATAATCGGTGGTAAACCTCTCGCATGACGATATATCTATCACATTAACTTGCGTATAGATCAATGTTTGCATGTGGATGAGCTAGCTTATGGTATCCTGGATAACACCGCAGATTAATCTAACAAAATACAACAAAGGAGTTAGTGGAGCTAATTAGGTGATCCTCGACATAGGTTCGGTTGAAAGCCCATCCGGCACTCGGAGGTATCCCGATAAATACCACATAAATGAACTCAATTGCACACATAGGGATGTGAAATAGCTTGGTCAAAAACAAGTCCGATTCATACCTTGTTCAAAAGTCTTGTAAGATAAAGTACAGCCATGGCTAGGTAGTTAAAACCGTCTGAGTCTCAGAAAACCTTAGCTACATTTCTAAACCAACTACGCTACTTTTCATCCTTACAATACCATCAAAAAAAAAATAAAAAAAAAAGAGAAAAACCACATGAAAAACATACAAAGTCATGCATCACAGTAATCGCCTAAAAACAAAATAACAGAGTTCTAAACAGTCTATGGTGCCATAGCCAAACATCACAAATCCCATTCATCCATTTCATATCTACATATCACATATAAATCAAAAACATTTGCATTCATCATAGCATATGCATCCATCAAAATAAATCAACATGCATACATCCATATTCATCAACCATCATGCACAAGATCAAAGAAAATCAAAACAACAAAAACAACAAATAAATGCAACACAAAAACAAAAAGCAATAAACATTGCCAGACACAAGTGCTCTTGCACTTAACCTCTTGGCATAGAAAACTGATGTCGGGGTCTACATTGTCACTATCCTACTCCCTAAGAAGGCTACCATAGCCGGACCGCTCCACGGGAAGACTGATTTTTGACAATTTAATCCCCAAATGGTGTCACAAAAAAAAACAACAAAACAACAAAAACATCACAAAAATGCAACACAAAAACAAACAGCAATAAACATTGCCAGACAAGAGTGCTCTTGCACTTAACCTCTTGGCATAGCAAAATTGATGTCAGGGTATAAAATTGTCACTATCCTACTCCCTAAGAAGGCTACCATAGCCGGACCGCTCCACGGGAAGACGGATTTTCGACAATTTAATCCCCAAATGGCGTCACAAAACAACAAAAACAATAAAAAATGCAACAAAAAAACAAAGCAATAAGCATTGCCGGACACAAGTGCTCTTGCACTTAACCTCTTGGCATAGAAAATAGATGTCGAGGTTCAAATTATCACTCTCCTACTTCCCCAAGAAGGCTATCATAGCCGGACCGCTCCACGGGAAGATAGGTTTTCGATGATTTCACCCCATTCAAGCATCACCAAAAGGGTTAACACCCACCAAAAATAGGTCCAAATGTTGGAAAAATTGCACACGCTTAACGGTAAACCCTCTAAAGGCACCCCTGCACAAGTCATCTTGGGTCAAGCGACTCGTCGCTTCTCTCACGAAGGTCATTCCCTCATCGATTCGTCGCTTGAGGGGGTAGTCACACTTAGTCACCAATCAACAATCACACACCCAATTAAGGAAAACGACATGCATTCAAAGAATCATTGACAAAGACAATCACGCTCCCGCTTGGGGCAGTAAACAAGCAACAATCAAATCAATCAAACACTTGGCATTTCGTGAATCATGAACACAAGGTTCCCCCCGAGGATAAAAACGCCCTTTGCCTCGTTCATGACTCGATCAATGTCTAAGTTCAAGTCACACCTCACCAAAACAGGTTAATACTTGAAATCAAATTCCTTAGCTCGTCGAAGCAAGGATTCAAGAATGCATGCCCTTTCCATACTTGGGGCATCAAAAGTTGGTTAGGTTACCAAGAAACCCTAATCATTAGTGCTTTGGTTATGTATTTTTGCTCAGCACCGCATCACCCACAGCGCTTCCCAAAAAGGGGCATTTCGTAGACACCAAAATAGCACCAATCCGATTATGTGACTGCAAACACTGATCGCTTTGACAAACACAGCTCCCAGGGCAGCCCTCAGAGGTCAAACAGTGGTCTTAACCACTTTCATAGCAATTTTGTAAGGTCAAGAAGCAATTTGGCACACTTAGACACTTTGCCCAGTATTCGTCTCACCCAGGGACGAATTCAAAATAGAATCCGTCCCACCCCAGGACGAATTCTGAATCCATCCCTCGGTGGGACGAATTCTAAGCTTAACGGGAAAAAAATAAAAATGGCGCCAAGTGGCAGCCCAGAACAGTCAGTTGATGACTCCTGCCTCGCACGCGTGTGTAGGTGGATAGAGGGGCC
Source organism: Wollemia nobilis (assembly GCA_028583015.1). Classification (NCBI taxonomy): domain Eukaryota; kingdom Viridiplantae; phylum Streptophyta; class Pinopsida; order Araucariales; family Araucariaceae; genus Wollemia; species Wollemia nobilis. The sequence continues at coordinate 61,790 of JAQPPZ010001943.1, read as the reverse complement.
GTTAGAAGACTGTCACAAAAGGCATTTATGAAAGCCCAAGTCAATGGAGGACTCCCCTCCCTCATGGGAAGACAAGACTGCCACATGGCGCCTATGACCAACACATGGCATTTGTGCTTCCCTCCCAAAAGAGACCCCATGGGTCTATAAAAGGTGGGACTTTTCTCACCCAAAATATACAGGTGGAAGGAGATTTCAAGCAACGAAGTGTTGCCGAGTTGAAGACCCACTTGCATCCCTTTTGGTTCACCTTCCCACATCCACCAATCTCTTTTGCAAGGGAGGTTGTTGGGTGGCTTTTGGAAGCTTGAACCTGACCCAAATCCAACACATGGACACCTGAACCAACCAATTCGCCGACCCCCCAATCCTAAGAGGTTTTGGGCCCATCCCTAGTGGATTGGCGCCGGAATCAAGTGCCAACGGTGGGAGGCCCACTTGGGCACCCCCGCACTTCCCAAGTTTCATTGTTTTTTTAGCATTCTAGATTATTTTCTCATGCTGCATATTGTGTATTCTGTTTTGTGAATTCATAGCTTCAATCTTATGGCATTTTGATCAGATTCTAGTATGTTTTGTGTCGCTTTGTTGTTTCACTAACTTGCAGGTGGGGATATCAAATTCTCGAGGATAGAGGCCAAATTGGGAGAATCCGACCATCTGGGTCGTCCCAAAATGGCCCCAATTACATAACCCCTCTGTCTGCAGGTGTTTTGGAGGTCTCGAGAGTCGACATTGGAGCGACAGAACTCGGCTTCCTCAACATAGAAGAATTCGTCCCACCCAGGGACGAATTGCAGTCAGAAATCGTCCTGCCCAGGGACGAATTCCAGGTGAAGGCAGATTGGCCGGCTGTCTCAGTGGCAGTGGCTTTCTTGTAACGTTTTCTGTCTTCTGTCAGGTTTTCAGACCATTTGGACTCACTTTACTTACTGTTTCAGGCAGATGTTTATATGCATCTTTGATGATTTTAGAGAACAAACACCTTTTCTTTGTAGCAGATGCTACTGACATATTCGTTGTTTCTTTGTTCGCAGGAGGAGCAGCAGAGGTCAAGGACTCATCGACATCAGCGTAAGCGGCGGCAACGTCTTGGCCCGTCCATTCAAACGTGGGCACGCGGAAGGAGGAAGACTAAGTCACACATTGTAACAAAGACAAATTTAACGCTCCTAGCCCCTAAAAAGGGAGGAGACGTCTATGTAACCGAGGATAAGATATTTGAATAAAGAGGGCTGTGATTTCTTTACATCTTTTCTTTCATTTTCAAATTGTCTCCTTTCTTCATTTTTGTGCATAGGATTAAAGCGTTACATTTCGTCTTATGTTGCATAATTAGTGTTCCCTCTGCTCGGAATCTCGTGCTTTCAATAGCAAAGTTCTAAATTTTTCTACTCCTTTTATTATAGAAATAATTTCCTTTTCTGCTGACCAATAATTAAGTTCATGCTTTTTGAATTCTCTTGGCCTATACCCTACACTTTTTTCATCATTATTTCTTTTAACAAGAAGAACACATGCCCAAAATTCTTTTGAAGCATCAGTTTGTAAAATATAGGGTCCTTCAAATGCTGGATCTAACGGAGGTAAATCTGAACAATAAAACTTTAATTATTTGATAGTCTCTATTGCATTTTGTGATAATTTAAATGTATCACCTTTTTCAGCTTCTCGAATTGGTTTTGTTATTCTGGAAATCTATGGAATATATTCATGTACATAATTTATGCAACCTTAAAATTTGTGTGCTTGTTATTTGTTTGTCAATTTATCTAGAAATCCCTTAATTTTCTCCATGACATGTGGTTGCATAACAATTTTACCATATCTGATTATGATCCTTAGAAACTCAATTTTTGTTCTGCAAACTTAAAATTTATTATCATCTACAGATAAACCAATTTTGTGTTCTACAACATGTTGCTAAAATATTTCCAAATGATTTTTATGTTCTACAATAGTTTTTGAAAATACCAAAAAATCATATATATAATTTGCTACAAACTATTGTAGATCTTGAAAAAAATAATCCATCCTCATTTGGAATTGGTATAGAGCATTTTTTAGCCCAAATTTCATGACTAGCCATTCATACAGTCCAAAAGGTATTGAAAAAGTTGTTTTGTGTATATTTGGTTTGTTGATTCTAATTTAGTGATATTTAGATATGCAATCAAATTTAGAAAATATTTTCCCTCTACAAACTCTATCAATTAGATCTCTTTTGTTTGGCAAGGGCCATTTGATATCTGTAGTGATGGCATAAAGAGGAATATAATTAATTACCATTCTAGCTTTTCCTCTTTTTGTTCTGAATATTTTCTAACAATGAATGCAGAGCAGGAATAGTTAGATTCTAAGGACTAAATTAGTCCTTTTTCAAGCAATTATTTTACATGTTTTCTACATTCTTCAACAACTTTCTTATTCAAAACAATTTTCTTCCCGATAAGAGTGTATTGTTGGAATAATAGCCTGAAGGAAATCCAAAGACCATTTTTCTAAAGGATGCTCAACACAACAAGATTTCATTATTGGTTCCAAATTTGTTTTAATAGAAGGTTGGATAGTAAGAGATATTTGCATCACTTCTTGGAATTTGATTTTTGCCTTTTGCATCTAAGCCTCATGTGTCATAATTTATTCCATTGTTAGCTTCTGCCAAACTGCTTTTATTTTTTAGCATGGAAAATAGTTGGAATATGAGAATTTATTATTTTGTCATTTTTTATGTTCAAGATAATACAATGAGAGGTAATTTTATATGGTCCACATTGATCAAGAAACATACTCCTTAGACGAATATCATAACCTCCTGTATTCATTTGCACAAAATTTGATTGAACAATTTTATTTCTCAATTGAATCGGGATATCAAAAGCAAAATATTTCAATGAAGTAATACCATTCATTGTTTTCACCTTGTAATATTTTTTGGATTCTATCCAAGCATCAATAATATAATCCTTTTCTCACTAGATAATTAATTAGTAATTATACTAGCACCAAAATGAATATATTTATAACCTTCTTTGTGCATATTTTGAATTTTCCTTGCCTTTGTTTTATCAAAAATCCTTAGTGTCTTATAGGCCTTGTTACCTGAAACAGTAACATTATTTTCTATTTGTTTAAAGATATGCTTTATTTTTGGCCTATAAACTGAAAGAGGTAATTTTATTTTCCATAAACTAGATTATGATTTCTACAAAAAAAAAAATTGATCTTCTAGCTTGTAAATATCTTTTGGATCTAACTTAGGTACTAACAAAGAAGGATCGTATGTACCTATGTTATCTTCATCCTAAAAATCATCATCAAGTTGAAAAACATCATTTATAACTGATTCATCTCCAACATAGAGTGAGAAATCCATGTTTCTTATAGTATAAAATCTCCACTACTAGTCAAAACTTGTAGTGTAGTCGCTGATGTGATCTGCTTGTCCAGTAATTGATTGCAATGTGTAGGGGATAAATGACAACTGAATTTAAGACCAATACTCAGCTTTGACTATAATATTTAGGAAGATAGTATTCGTGTAAACTCTGGTCTAATTTTTGAGTCACCATTTGTGAAGAGCATACTCTCTATAAAATATATGATAATAGAACGTAGGATCTGATACCAAAGAGTAAAATGAGGAAATGTAGTTGTAGACTCAGGCTTGGAAGGTTGCAATGCACTTAAGTCATTCCACTATTTCTATAGATTGTAAGAAAATATTTTGCCTAAGGCAACCAAAAAGTCCTAGACCCAAAGGCTCACAATTCTCAAGGATTTACAGGAACTATCCACTCGCAGACAGGATGGATTCTATACTCACCACCAGAGTGTCATATAGCAAATGAAATCTCCATGACGAGAGGCATGGAGTCCTCATATTTATACAAGATAAAATATAGTGGAGTTCCTGGAGAATAGACACTTGTAGAAATAAGTATCATAATACATGTCTAGAAAGAGATACTTGGAGAATGCTTGAGGAAAGGAGGACAAGTGTCCTAAAGCAAAATTTCATTATATATATATATATATATATATATATATATATTACATACTCTGCTTCATTTTCAATAAAAACTATATCATGATTGACTATCAAGTTCTCTATCATTAGATTATACAACCTATAAACCTTTGTCTCCTCACTATAGCCAATAAAAATGTATTTTTCAAGTTGATCATCAAGTTTTTATTTTTTAAAATTGGCTATATGAGCATAAGCAATGCAACCAACCACCTTAATATGGACCACACTAACTTGATAAATTACATTATCAGGAATGAGTGAGTTGAGATTTAGTGGGTGCAATGGGAGTGAGGGTTTAAATTTTTTGGTCAGCAATCTCAGCCAAGATGGTAGAGGTAGAGCAGGTACAGAAGGGTCGGGTGGGAATCTCGAGCATGGATCAAGTGAGAATCTAGAGGAAAGTAGTCAGGCTATGGCATATTTGGATGTGGGCATCATGTAGGGGCCCAACCCTCCTTAGAAATACCTCGACAACAAATATACGAAGGACAATGTGGAGCCCAATAAGTGGTTGTCTTTTGTTGAGACTCTTAGAGGAAAAAGAAAGGATTTTCTCTCTCTTCTGCCCCTAGTTCCAGTAACTAATAAAATTTTGGCCCCAAAAAGTTCCATGAGACCTTTTCTTTCAATGGAAGAATTCTCCTTGGTAGGCAAGTTTTTGGGAGGACAGACATGGAGACTATCAGGGCTTGGGCAATGGGTAAATGGTGATAGATAGGCATCTTGGAGTTGGTAGCTCTAACTCGAGGGTTCTTCATTATCCGTTTTAATAATATGGAGGATGCTAACTGCATTTTAACATGAAGTCCTTTGTTTTTGGGTAAAAGGAGCCTTTTTCTTAGACGATGGGGTGAAGATTTTGACCCTGAAAAGCAAAATATTAATATTACCCCTATTTGGGTTCATCTCCTGAGTCTACATGCCTAGTTCTTCAATGAATATTGGCTATAGGGTATAACCATAACTATAGGGGACCTGATCTCCATTGACCATGCGACCTTGACCAAGACAAGGATTACTCATGCATGAATCTACGTAAATGCTAATTTGGATAATGAATTGCCAAGGTTTTTTGAGCTAGAGTATAGAGAATACTATCCAAAATAGCTGATAGAATACGAGAATAGACTGACATTCTATGTAGAATGTAAAAATCAAGGACATATATGCAATCAATGTCCTAACCTAGCAATGAATGGAGAAAAGCAGAAGCATAGAATGTTAGCCAAAGGAAATTTGAGGAGTTTCCCTGGCATAGGTGATTTTAATCAGGAAAACTATGTCTACCAAAAAATAAAAGAGAGGGTGCAGGGTCCCAACAAGATAAAGTAAAATAACAGGTTGTTGGAAAACAAAATACTCAGGTAAGTTCCAATCCTCTAGTTTCAAATAAATTTTCAATTATATGAGAGTAAGAGGATTGTCAAAAGACATGGAAGCCCAGAATCTTCAGGCTAACCTTTCTAACTCTCTAGAATCCCCATCCAAGTTAGGATCCTCAAACCCTAATGTTGAAATTACTGTAAGCCTCGTGGGCATCACAAATCCAAACCCTAATGCCCGATCTCTAGAATCCCCATCCAAGTCGGAATCCTTAAATCCTAATGCTAAAAATACTTCAAGCCCAATGGGCATCCCAAAGCCAAACCCTAATACTGAAGAACTTAGGAAGAAAATTGAGGCATTGGAAAATAAAAAATCTCTTCTCCCTAACATCATCACTAGGAGCTAGGTGAATCCTACTGAGGAGTCGTCCTGTAGACCAAGGGAATACAGGAAAAAAGGAGAAGATTTGGATGTAGGGGTGGATATATGTGAAACTCTTTAGACTGATGAATATGGCAGTATAGTTCTACAACAAATTGTCTCCCCCCAGTTTAGTCTTAAACAAACTAGAAGCACTGTGAAGTCTCCTATATATTTTGGAAATGAAAAAAGAAGAGGGAGAATATCAAATGTTGAGCATCAAAAAATTAAAATTGATAATGACATTGCCAATGGAAAATAGAGAACCTTGTTTCAATAGGTTGTTTCACGTTCTGAAGACAACAAATTAGGGAAACCCTCTCAAGGGAGGGGGAGAGGAAGACATCCCGAATAATCTAAATTAAGTTCCTCTCATGGAACGTAAGAGGCCTAAATGGCCTACCCAAACATAGGGAAGTCAATGCGATAAGAAATCAAGTGAATCCAACTATTATCGTTTTGCAATAAACAAAAACTAATGAGATTCAGTCAAAAAAAGTAGCAAAAAAAAACTGGAATCAAGGGGAGATGGTTTTCAAATCATCTAGAGAATCGTCTGGAGGCCTTATGACTTTGTGGGATCCTTGGATAGTAGAAGGCACCATTATTCAAAAATATGACAAGGTTCTTAGTATTTTATTTAAGGAAATAAACAACAATAGGTCATGGATCCTTTCAAATATTTATGCCCCGACTTCAATTCAAGAGAGCTCTACTGTGGGAGTACTTAGGCAATCCGAGTGAAATCTTCCATAATGTCCTCTAGATTATGGTTGGGGATTTTAACACTCCTCTTTACCCTTCAAACAAAATGGATGGAAATGGACCACCTATCAGGATCATGGATGAGTTCAATGACTTTGTGAACTCCAACATGTTGATGAATGTAAAACTTAGAGGAGTGAATTATACCTAGAGCAATCGATGGATAGGGTTTCATATCATTCAAGAAAGGCTTGATAGATTTTTTATATCAAAGGAGGCTACAACTCTGTTTTGTGATTCTCCTCTACAAGCCCTTCCTAAAATTACCTCTAATAATAATCCCATTTTTTTGGAGATACCTAACTCTCTGTCCTTCAAGAAACCTTTCAGATTTCAATCTATGTGGATCAAACATTCCAGTTTTAGAGATAACTTAATTCAATGGTGGTAGCATCTTGTCAGGGGTAGTGCAACTTTTAAACTTTCTGGCAAATTAAATTTTGTTAAGAAAAAGCTTCGAACTTGGAACAAAGAGGTCTTTGGGAATCTCTTTGAAAATAAAAAATAGGTTGTTGAAATTTTGAAGATAATTGATCAGAGGATTCAACATGGTGATGTTGATGAAACTACTAGGCAGGAGGAACGGACAAAACTAGCAGAGTTTCATAAAATTTTGGCCTATGAGGAAATCTATTGGAGGTAAAAATCAAGGGCTCTTTGGTTGAAATATGGAGATTCAAATTCCAAGTTTTTTCACATCACCACGCTTAGAAATAGAAGCAATAACAAGATAAAAAAAAAATAGATGGTTCTATTACTCAGGACTTAACAGAAATCATAAATGAGGCAGTAACTTATTTCAATTCTATCCTTGGTCAGGAATCGTAGTGCAATGAGGAGGCCAAATATATTCTCTTGTAATCCATTCCTAGCATAATAAATGAGGATATAAACCTTAAGCTTCTAGCTCCATTTTCTGATGAGGAAATTAAGGAAGCCTTGTTTAGCATGGAGCTAGACAAAGCCCCGGGACTCGATGGCTTTCCCCCTCATTTATATCAAGATTTTTGGGACATCATAAGTGATGATGTAATTTTTGTTTTCAGATAATTCCAAGCAAGCAATCATATCCCAAAAGGTCTCAACTCTACTTTTATTTCTCTAATTCCTAAGAAGCAAACCCCTGAATCTATGGCTAACTTTAGGTCAATCATTTTGTGCAATGTTTCTTACAAGATCCTAACTAAAGCCATTGCAAATAGAATGAGAGATGTTCTACCCCGCATCATAGATCCATGCTAGGAAAGCTCTATCTAGGGTAGGTCAATCTTGGATGGAGTTATCACAGTTCATGAAGCTCTGCACTCTGCTCATAATACTAAGAGGTCTATTTTTTTCGTCAAGCTTGATATGAAAAAAGTATTTGACAGGTTAAATTGGGACTTTATGATTGATGTCCTCCTTAAGTTTGGTTTTCACCACCAATGGGTTAATTTTATCAAATAATGCATTTCTAAAGCATGGTTCTTGATTCTGATTAATGGAACAACTGCTAGTTACTTTCAAAGTCACAGAAGAATTTGACAGGGGACCCTATTAGCCCCATGTTATTCATCATTGTGATATAAGCTTTAGGAAAAACCATCAAAAATACTTGCAATTCAAGGCTAATATCAGGAATCAAGGCAAAATCTCTTACTAGGGTTATTTCTTACCAATAATTCGTTGATGATACCCTTCTATTGACTAAGGTGTCGATGGTTGAGGCTAAAAGAATTAAATACATCCTGCAACTCTATGAGGATGTTGCTGGTTAGAAAGTTAATTTTAGTAGAAGCAAGTTATATTTCTTGAACACCCCCATTCATAGGTAAGGAAGGATTGCATAAATTTTAGGGTGTGATATAGCAAACCTCCCCACTTCATATCTTGGTCTCCCTCTTTTCATTGGTTCTCCAAGAGAGTCAATGTGGGACAGAGTTATTAAAAGAATTCAAAAAAAACTTGCTGGATGGAAATTTCATCTTCTATCTCAAGCAGGAAAGTTGACCCTAACTAAGGCCTCTCTTCAGAGCATTCCAGTCTATTTCCTCTTCATTTTCAAATCCCTCGTGAAGGTTTTCCAAAAAATTGAGAAACTCCAAAAGAATTTTTATGGACTGGATCAGAGTAGAAAAAAAGGATACGCCTTGTAATATGGACCAAAGTGTGTGGACCCAAGGAAAATGGGGGCTTAGGTTTGAGGATAATTGCTCATATGAATTTAGCTTTACTAGCCAACCAGGTGTGGTGCCTCATTTTTGGTGAATAAAATGAATAGACAACTATTATCAAATGAAAGTATCTTCAAAATATGGAATTTCTATGTGACTAAGTTCCAATCAAAGGTTTTGCTTTTTGGAAAGCAATTCTCAATTGTAAGGAAATCATCAAAAAAGGTTTAAAATGGGTTTTAGGTAATGGTGAGAGGATAAATTATTGGAATGATAGGTGGGATAAGAACAAACCAGTGATGCAATATCCTAACTTAGCCCAAATCAGAGATATCACAGTCATTGGAAAAAAAGTCTTTGATTATATGGTTGAGGACAGAGGCAGAATGAAGTGGAAAAAAATAAGGATTCAGGTATTTCAAGCGGAATCAAATGATCTTTGTAACATTCTCGGGCAGCAGGTTATCCCTATGAGACCCAAGGAAGATCAAGTGACCTAGGATCCTACAAAAAATGGGTAGTTCACTATTAAATCAGCTTACAAGCTTTTGATTGATGATGAGGATTTTGTCCTCCAAAAGGACTTAGTTTAGATAAAAAATTTAATTCCAAAAGTTGTAGTATTTTCATGGTTGGTTATCCAAGGAAGAATTCTAACCATTGATAATATGATGTGTAAAGGTATTTATATCACTAATCACTGTTATCTGTACAAGGCTAATTGGGAGACCATTTATCACATTTTCCTTGAGTGCCATTTTTCCTTGATTGTCCTAAGTAGAGTTTTTTAGGCCTTCAATATTTCCTGGATTAAACCAGCCATCGTACTTGATTTTTTTGTCTAGTGGCCTTACCTATTTTCAAGCCAAAGACTTGGATACATGTGGAAAATTTGTTAAATTACTATTTTTGGCAGCTGTGGTTAGAAAGGAATCATAAAGTCTTTAATGAGTCTATCAATGATCATCAAACTATCATTTCCAGGATTTTATCCTTTGCCAATGAGAATGTGAACCTTATCCCTTTTGACAAAAATAAACCTCATCTGTACGAGACCATGATTGCTCAATATTTAAGCTTAACCTTGTTAGGTGAGTCTGTACCTAGGGTAGTCAACCCTAGAGCCAATGTTAAGTGGTCCCCACCTCTTACGGGTTAGTTTAAGCTTAATTTTTATGGAGCGGCTAAGGATAATCTTGGAAGAGCAGGCGCTAGCAACATTATGCGAGATCATAATGGGAATATGATGCTTGCATTTTTTGAATATTTGGGAACAAATATGAACAACGAAGCTGAATCTACAGCTATGTGGAGAGGCATTCAAATGACTCAAGACTTAGAAGGCAATTTGATCATAGAAGGAGACTCTATGCATGTTATAAATCTCCTCAATAATTGGAAAACACATCCTTAGAGGATTAAAACAATTGTTGAAGAAGCTAGGATCCTTTTCCAGGGAAGATAGGACAAAAATCCCAACATGTATTTTGGGAAGCTAACAAAGTTGCTGATAAGCTGGCCAATTTGGGTGTCGATGGTGATGGACTTTTCAAATGGGAACACGGTGTACCGAGTGAAGTAGAGGAGCTTATTCAACAAGAATGACAAGAATGATAATCGAATTTACCAATAGGGAAGGCACTGTAAGTTCAAAGGCTATGAGTATTCTCGTCTCCTTTTTAAAATGGACTCACAATAAAAATTATTCAAGTTGTTAGTCTTGGTGGATGCTACTTGGAAATACCACAAAGACTAATGAGAACAGTCACATGTCAGATAACATGGCTCCTAGTCATCTTAGTAATTTGAGGTTGGTTGATAATCATAGGGCAAGAAATATACAACAATATAAGACTTCGAACCAAAGCCATGTGGACCACCACATAGCCACCGCCATAAATATAGCCAGCAGGTTCACTTCACCAAGCCTGATTGGCCAAGATGGGATGTGGTCCCAAAGCATGTCATATATGAAAGAAAGCAATTACCAAAGAATTATTAAGAGTAACTGTTAATACAGAGCTTGTGCGAGTTTTTTCAGTACTCTGCTATGTGTGTCTGCAGCTTTTTGTTTCTCCACTATTTCAAGGAAGGGATCTGTGTTTGTTTTTATTTTTGTAATTATGATGCAGGTGTATTTTCTCGAGGTATGCCCAAAATTTTGTATGGGAATTTTCTTTTTGATAACAGGCTATGTGACTTACCGGATGTAATGGCTTTGGCAACATGTAGATTTTACATATATAGGATTCTTTTTAAGGACATGTTCATCAACAGACCTGGGCTGATTTTTGTTACAGGTTTTGGATCAACCTGTAAAACCCGGTATTAATGCTATAGTATCTTATCTACCAAAAAAAAATGGGTCCCACTCGTATTACATCATCACTACATAGTGGTATTATAACAAAACTTGGATATTATCTATGTATAGTTTGACAAGATTTAAATCTTTGAAATGTTGAAAAATCTAACAATTAATACCACTTGATAAATATATATATAGATCTGTATATTAAAATTATTTGTAAATTTTAATATTTATATGTTTTTTAAAGTTTTAATAAAAAATATTTGTTCTTCAATACAAGAAAACTCTTCTATCTCTTATATATTTTTTGTTTTTGGTTTTTTAAACAATTTTTTTTTTTTTAATTATATTTATAAACTTAATGTTATTTATATATATAATTGATGCAATTTAATCTAATAATAAAAAATGCAGAAACTTTATTTTTATTGTTATTATATTAATTTAACCATAAGTTTACTAACTGAAGCATGCATGTAACTAAAATCCATTCGACAATAAAAAATAAAATCTTATTTTTATTCTATAAAAATTTAAGCATAAGTTTATTAACAGAATCATGCATGCAACTAAAATCCATTCGAGAATTAATAAAATATATATATATGCAACACACAATTATAAAAAAAAAAAAAAATTTAATTTATATATATTTTTTATTATTTTAATAATTATACAGTAAATAATAATTATTTGTCTTTAAATTTTTAATAAAAATATGAAATAGTAAAAATAAAAAGTTATGTATAAATTTACTAAAACAAAGAACTAATAAAATAGTTATAATTAGGGTCATTTAAATTTAAAAAAGTTGACGAAACCTCTTGTAACATCTCTTTCACACCAGAGTTATATATACTTTCAACTACATAGGAGTTCCTATATTTGTTTTACTCATTCAAGGCTTGTGCAAGAGTTTGACATCTGAACTGGTTGGTTTTTTAAGCAGCTTCAAGTGAGCTTGTGAGTTTTGGTTTTTATAGCTATAATGGGAAGACATCGACTTCCAACAGTGTTTGTTGAAAACAGTGCTAAAAGAAAGGGTCATTTCATAAAGAGAGTTAGAGGGCTTTTTAAGAAAGCTTATGAGCTTTCTATAATATGTGGATCTCAGATATCTTTAAATGTTGAAGATGAACAAAAAAATTTATATTTTTATGGAAATAATCTTGTTTCTATATTTTCCGGTGAACGATCTGAAGTTATTGCAGCTGCTTCCAATGCTGCAAATCAATCTGATAAGTTGAAACTCTTTAATCCAAGAACAGGAGAGTTCTTAAAACCTGGTGCAATACCAACATCATCTCAATATTCATTGGAGAATCATGGTATACCATACCATATTTTGTTAACTTTAATTCATATTTTATTATTTAATAATAATTTAAAGTTTTATTTTCTCTTTGACTATGGAGTTTTTATTTTATTTTTTAATCTAATTAAAATAAATGATTGTGGATGTGTAGCTACAGGTAAAGGTGTTTCTGGACAGTCGTCCTACTTTCAGCTACAACCATTAAATCAATTTAGTCCTCTCGTCGTTGCTCCCAATGGTGCAAATCAATCTTTGGAATTCTTTGATCCAGTAGCTCAAGAGTTGAGAAAAACCAATGCAACACCCACATCATCCCAAACTTTATTCGAAACTCATTGTATGTAATTGGATATTTTATGAACTCTAGTTGTTTATTTGCCAAACAAAAAAAAATCTTTTTCCCTTTATTATTATGTTAGTTTTCCTGGTTAAATAATCTAGCTAAATTTAATGTCTTTGGATGTGTAGCTAGAGATGAAGGTATTTTTCAATTTATTGAGGATGAACAAGTACAAGATGAAGGTATTTTTCAATCTATTGAGGATGAACAAGTACAAGATGAAGGTATTTTTCAATTTATTGAGGATGAACAAGTACAAGATGAAGGTATTTTTCAATCTATTGAGGATGAACAAGTACAAGATGAAGGTATTTTTCAATCTATTGAGGATGAACAAGTACAAGTATCCTACTCACAACCAGGACTAATGAATAATCTTAGTCATTCTCTTGATATGCCTACAAGAGTATCCTACTCACAACCAGGACTAATGAATAATCTTAGTCATCCTCTTGATATGCCTACAAGATGTGTAGCTAGAGATGAAGGTATTTTTCAATCTATTGAGGATGAACAAGTACGAGTACCCTACTCACAACCAGGCATAATGAATAATCTTAGTCATCCTCTTGATATGCCTACAGGAGCAACAAAAGTGGTACAAGATATTCATCATAGAGGAGGAGGATTTTCTGGGAGAGCTTTGCATAGGCAGATTGGCAACATGTCATCTTATTCTATCAATGGACAATCTCACTTATCTCAACAAATTGGAGTACCAACATCATCATTAATCCAAAATCATGGTGGACAGCCTCTCATATCTCATCAATCAATGATACCAACATCATCAATACAAAATCATGGTATATTTTGTTGTTAATTTTATAAAAGCAAGAAATTTAAATGTTAGCAGCTTTGGTTATTGTAGGTAATATAATCTCTCTATCTATTTGTAGGTAATATAATCTCTCTATCTATTGCTAATAATTCTAATAACTTTCATGTATGTTCTCTTGAAGGTATTGTTCAATCTATCCAACATAATACATCGCATTCTTCAATTCCCATCATTCACCATCAAAGAGAACAACAACAAGCGGAGTTACAATCATCAATTCATTATGGAGAGGTTGATGTGAGTACTTATATGCCTCAAATACCAAATCAAGTGCAAGTATTCAATATTTTAGACTCTAATGTTCAATATATGCATATGGATGATAATTCCATGCCTTCTAAACCAATTGAGGTGCAACAAGCAATGAGTGTTGCAACCTATGATCATATGATGATACATTAACCTAGATATCTACTATGTATAAACTCAAGGCATTTATCTTCAGCTTTTTAAAGCCAAACCTTGAGTTTGATATGTAATCTTTGAGTAGACCTTGAGCTATAAATACTTAAGCTACTATATAATTTATTAAAAGATACAAATAATTTTATATGATGAAGTAAATATATTAAATGTATGAATATTTATGGTTTTTTAATTATTTGTAAATGACAACTTTGTAACTGTTCAATGTAGTTTAAATTTATGTACATGGATATTTTCTTAAGTTTATAGTAAGCATGTAATAATCCAACCAATTTCAAGCAATATAAAGTTTAGTATTTATTTAACTTATGGCATGGCGTATTTCATAACTTTTATAGCTTTTTCTTATTTAGCATAAAATTTTCTTCTTCTTTTTTAAATTATATTAAGATATGTCTATTGATGAAATAAATTGGCTTTGAAATTTAATAATATATCAAGACTTACATTTGTTTTATCTTTTTTATTTTACTTTTAAGGTTTCCATTCTCTTAAGATTATGCTTAGAAGTGTGGTCTACTGCAAGGATGCAACTTACATTATGGGTTATGTGACCTGGGTTCAATCCCCATGGTGGATGTGTATAAGAAGTATTACTAAAAAAAAATTAAAAATATTATGCTTAGAAGTTAATTTTGTATACAATTTTAAATTTGTTTATAATTTTTTTTTTAAATAATAATATTTCTCTAACTTCAATTAAAATTTGCCAAGTATATCTATTAATGAAATTTAATGGGGTTGTAAAGAATCTATAAAAAATACCAAACTTTATAGGTTTAAATTTCTTTAACTTTAATTAAAATTATCCAAAAAGATAATGGGGTTGGAAATATTTAAATTAGGATTAAATTTCACTAACATATGGAAATTGTTTTATTTTCTTTTTCCATGAAATATGATTGTTGGATGTTTATTATGATCTAAATTTATAATACTATTTGAGTATCATACAACTAATGGAAAATAAAATCATTTATGGTTAAATATGGATAGATATGAATATGATTTTTGGTTAATACTAAAAACTAAAAAATATATTTTTAAGGATTTTATTATTATAAACATTAAATGGATTTTTTTAATATCTCAAAAATATAATATTTGAAAGCCTTGCATCTCATTAAATTCAGAACTAGGATTAAATGAGTAATTATTTTTTAATATTTTATGTTCAAGGTACGAAATAATAAATCATCCTTATCTATCTATATTTCATAATTCAAAAACCTCAAAATATAAATAAAAATATGAATACCTCATTCATCTATTCAGTTCTTGAAATTGCCTCAAAATATCCTTAAAATGATAGTGTTTCTATATCATTAGTTATGGGTGCCACCTTTGAGTCTCTCATTAACATCCATGATATTTTTGAGTCTCTCATTAACATCCATGATATTCTTGACTATACATGTCTTATTTTCAATATTGAATTAAGCCCTCTTCCATTGAAGTACTCCCATTATCAACATATTGATTTTGTATAAAGATAAACTTAATAATCCTCTCTAGATTCTAAGATATAAATGCTCATGCTCCTTAATTAATGCAATAGCTTATTCCAATTTTTCCTTTTCTTGTTCTTCCACTTTTAAGTGGTGATGTTATCATCCTTCTTGTTATTATTATTATTATTATTCTAATGATTTATCAACTCATAATTTCTCATACTTAAATTCAAATTGTATCTTTTTTTTTATTTCTAGTTCAACTAAGAATTTTTACTTAGTTACTGTTTTCTCATATTATATTTTAATTAGTTGATCCCATGATTATAATTTAATTAGAGTACCTCAAAGAACCCCATGAAATAACTATGAATGATAGTTATTTTACCTAACTCTATTTTGTATTTTAAAAAATACAATCACAAAATAATTTTAATAATCACATCAAGCATTACCTCACCTCAATGCAAGGATTTATGTCTTGGGGTCCTATGACAACTAAGTGTTTTGCTAATCTTCTATGACAAAGATCTTAGGCTAGTATAGTTGTCTTCCCAAGTCTACCATATATTATTTTTGATAAAATACTTTCGATTTTGTCTCAAACTTTTATAGGCATAAGCTTCTCTATACTAATGTACATGATTTTTCATATCACAAAAAACATCAATGAGTTTTATTTTGAACATGTATAGAGGTGCATAATAATTCTCTATTCTTGTGTAAATATAAAACATGTGGAACCTAAATTATTGAAAGACTTTTTATATTCTTTACATGATAATTTACATCTAAAAATTTCCTTGTAATACCTATGAACATTCCATAGAAATGGCTTTATTGAAATTCCTCTATAGTTAAGGAAAATATAACTACGCATCCAATAACACTTTAATATAACCTAAAAAGGATAAAGGTAATACTAAAATTGGTATATATGATTCACCTTATTGCACATAAAGTACTAAGCTTTATAATCCTTGACTAAATACAAGTATTGAACTTAGTATGTTCTTGACCAATGATTGAGAAATTGGCTAGTAATTCTAAGTTTTATTTTCTACCATGTCTCATTCTTATCCGAAACTTTATCAATACATCATAGTTGAATATTACTTTTATAATTATGTATATGATGCTAACAGACCATATATAAGAATCATAATTCAATCAATGCAAGCTATTAAAATCTTTTTTTCTGAAAGAGCAAGGGGAATATATGATGCTACTTTTTAGCAATCTAAACTTACTTTTGGGTCTAATGATCCAATTTCTCTATAAAATAAGGATATAAACATTCACAAGTTAGATTGAGGTTCAATCTAATGTTTTTTGAAGCCTTAATATCAATATGAAACTCACAAGATAATTTCCATAGGATAAAATATATGATAGCCACAATATAGTAAGATCAAAATAATAATGAAAGCAAAATAATATGATCCAACTAATATATAAATTAAGGCTAATAATATATTAAATAGCATTCATTAATAAGCAACAATATGAATGTATAAATAACCTGAATCATACTAATATTATAATAAGAATTATAATATTAGTTGCTCAAGTGTATGTATACTTTATTACTTCTCTTTGTCTTATAAATATATCATGAAACTCTAATATAATGGCAATCCACACTATGTAAACAATGTAAGCTATGTAGGCTCTGTAAGCTATGTAAGTGATATAGGCTATGTCCTTTATGGAGTAATATATAGCCATTGTAGGATGACTCTTTAGCTTGACTCTTCCTTACCTTATGTCAAGTATCATGACTCTTGGCTTCTCTATTTGACACTTGCATACAAATGACTCTATCTTGTATGCATACTTGGACATGACTTTTCACATAACACTTCCTAATATAAGAATACTTTTTCATACTTACATATGAGATACTTGTGCACATCTATACACATAACACATGCAAACTTGCACACATGGCACTTGTGTATTTCCTGCACATTATTACATTACATAAAATATTTACTCATAATCTAATCTAGGACACAATCCTAATATAATTTTTACAATATGTACCATGAGGATACATTAGCATTTACCAAATAATATAATATTCTCTAACACAATAATAGTATATTTCTAATGAAGTTAGTAATTTTTTTTTATTGATAAAGGGTTTTGAAAGAGACCCAAAAACTTTTACATGTCGAATAGGGGAAATCTCGAACGAGATCAAACCCTAACTAGAGCAACCCAAAATAGAGGACTACCCTCGATGGTATTGAAAGAAAAAAACTACAAATAACAAAAGAGTATAACACCCATAGGCAAACACAATAAAAAATGTAATAGTCAGCAGATAAAAGTGGAAGACCCAAAACAGAGAGAGATCATCCACAATACATCACTCCAGTATGTATTCCTAATAATCATCAACTTTGGGGGTATCCTTACCTGGTTGGCCCACCTTTTGGGTCTTCATTTGATTGATGATCTTGCCTACCCTCAGTAGCATTGACATAGCCAAAGAAACAATGTTATTCAAGTCAGTAAATTATGATTAGATCTATAGACTCATGTTTAACTTCTATTATTACTTATCAACTTTATGAGTCTTACAAAGTTTAAGGTGATCAATTCATCAAGGTAAATAAAAGGAAGAGTTCAATTTCACCACTAAAATTTAACATTTACAAGACTCTAAAAACACTCCCTTTGCATCCAAGTATCATCCTTTCTCATCTACATTGACTTTACCTAAGAAAAAAATTAACCATGTTGAAATGCATTACTTTATTTTAAGTGAAAATATAGAAAGAGTTTCAAATCATTTGAAGGTTATTCTATTGTCAAAATAACCTAAAGCAAACTTTCTCTCACATACCTTTCATATAGTTGCATAAGACTTCTTATGTTTACTATTTTTTCTCTTCGAGGTCCTAGATATTGGTCATTTGACTAATCTCTCTTCTTATGAAAATTCTAATATTAACCATGTAGATAAAAATATCCATCCACCTAATACCATCCCAAATAAATTTATTTCTTCTATCTTTGTGACCTCTCTAATAACAAAAATACTTTTGAGAGATACACTACTCTCTAAACACTATTTGAGTGTATAATAGAAATATTTTAAGAGAGGTATAATCAATGATGATGCCTTTCTTAATATTCTTACATTTTATTATATTTAATAAATTGATTATACATGGGATAACTATCACCCAATCTAAATTATCATTTCTAGTCACAATAATGTTTTAGTCATTCATAAGGACACAATTATCCTCACCATATGGTTAGGAGCAAGTACTTGTGCAATAGATTTCTCAATTTTTGAGCATGGCACTATCTATAATATGATCCTTGATAGACATTGGATTCATCATATGAATTTTATCTACTCCATATTATTTCAAGAGATTATATTTTTACACTTGAAGACCAATTATGTAGTGATGGTCAATCTAGATTCTGCTTTCATGTATCACTTTCAATTATTAATCCATTACTATAAATTGTCGTATGTTTAGTTTTGAGGACTTTCCAAGTAGCTTAATTTAATTGTTGGATACTAGTCCTTCCACTTCCAAAATTTAGTTAGATAACAAATCCTTTACCTTCATTATAGCATTTGTTGCATTACCTTCCATGTTAGCTAATATTCTTAAAATATTTAATCAAGATAATATTTCTCTCGGACTCAAGAGATATAAATTATTTAAAGAGGGTTATCTTGGTGATATCATGAGCATATTATTTCACTTGAGTATAGACCTACTTCTTTCAATATCCACATCATGGACATCCAAAAGTTCAATGAGGTATTGAATAAGACTTTCAAGTATTATGAAACTAATGACTGATATTGAAAAATATATCCTTTATAATCACTAGATACTTAATGGTGCCATGTATCCATTGGTAATAAGAACAAACTAGTGATTTTGATTTCACCTACTATATGAGTTGTTCATTTTCCTTTTGGTCTAGACTTTGATACACCATTAATGTCATGGGATATAAAAAATTATTTCTAGGAGTACTTATTACTAGGTGCATATAAATCTATAACCTTATATTATTTGGTAGTTCTCAACTTTTCATCAGTTGATTCTTATATAAATACCAAAATTGATCAATATTTGTCATTCTTTCTACTAGAAAATTTATTAAAAAATGATTTCTTCTTTTTATCTCTTTAGGAGAAAATTGTATTTTGGGCTCAATTTCCATATTAGTTACTTGTTTTCATTGTCATAAGATAATAATTGGTTAAGAATACATTATTTTTTCAAATTTGATTCCTCTTATTCCTATAGACTATGGATATATATCAACTAATCTCTATGTCAAAATGGATCACTAATCTCTTATCTAGATTAGATTGTACATGATAAAGGGATTCTAAATTTTATCCTTGAGTTTGATAGCTCACCTCAAGACCATAACAATATAGGTTATTTCATTTCATTCGTCATCCATATAGTTGCTTTAGTGGAGATCTCTTTATCAACAATATTTTGGATAAACATATCAAACTTCTTCCCATACATTTAAATTTTAAAATATAGTGAAAGATATAATCAAACTTGACATTAATATCCCTTGAAAAACTAATATTATTAAAATGGGATCATCCTTAAATATTAAATATCAAAAGGATTATCATCAATTTACCTCAAACACCAAGGTTGTCTTCTCATGGGATTGTTCATACATTTCTTTAATAAACCATATAGTTGTACCCTGTAACTTAGTTACCACACCAAGAGCTAAGTTATTTAAGCAAATGTATCATGTTAGGAATACTAATATTTTACTCTTAGTTAAAGAGGAATTGGCAAAAAATTTGTATTCATCACATCCAACATTATTCTCTTGAAGGAGAGTGGAAAGATATGCCTCTATATCAACTTTAAGGATGTTGATCAAATCTATCCATAAGTTGTGGTAAGATCCCATGTGTTCAAAATATAAACTAAATCTTTGAGGTAAAGCAACACTAGACAAGGCTCTGTATTGTAAGAAAGCCACTCCACACTATTTTCCGAAATGAGATCCAATACAAACCCTCCCACAATATGAGTCTCTTTCCTACTTTATACAACCTTCAACTACCTATCACTACCATTTACCCACACATGTGCAATAAAGACATTTATTCTAATTAATTAGTGGGAAGATTTATAAAGCATATGTACCACCAATCCTTATATATACTATATTATCCTATCCCTAGGTATGTTATATTTCATACCCTTAAACATGTTTCATCCTCAAAACATGGGAAAAACCAAAATAAACCCATTGCAAATAATTATACATATGATACCACCAAATTTGATTTCATGTAGATCCATAGTGATTAGGTGTCGATTACACATACTACCATATTCCCATGAAATTTTCATGTATTTTTATATGGTAGACCTTTGTTCAAATTTGGAGCCTTCTTTAATCCTTCAATCCTTCTTGCTACATTTTTTGTTGGCTCAAGAAGGAAAATGGTCATTTTATCTTGTTTCTTTTCTTCTTTATCCTCTTGTTCTCTAGCAGATTCGTCTACGCATGCCTCATTATAGGGCTAAATTTGCTTGACCTTATCTTTGCTTTGTGATCCAATATATGTAATATTTTGAATATGAATTTTTTTGTACATTCTATACCATAAATTTATAAACTTATTTTGTATATCCAAGAATAATATCTAACCCATCCATATATACAACATAAAAATTTGAATGCAAAATATATTTTTCCATGGTGAGTTTCAAATCTGCAAATATTTGAACATGCTTACCCTCTATTGGAGTTTTCTTGATATTTTTTCTTGAACTAGTAATTGCTTTACAAATTTCATGTTGATGAAGTTATAACTTATAATGGGTTTACAAATACAATAATTTTTTTTTTTGCATACATCCATGAAATTGAAAAATATAATATTCTTTTCTTGGATTTAAACTACATGTACTCTTATCTTTCATCTCATTTTTATTATTTTCATCCTTACATTTTACTTGTTATTTATTCTCATCCTTCTCTTCCTTATGTTTATTCACATCAATTATTATTTCATTTTATGCCTATATATCTAAGAAATATTGTTCAATTTGATCCTAAGAATAGTATAAGAGTTGCACCTATCAATTTACCAATGAGTTTTAAATCCCATGAACTGGATTGATAATAAATAATTTTTAACTGGAACAACATTCCATGGCATTAACACTTCCATAAAATGTAGGAACTACCATGAAAAATATCACCTTTCTATCATAGATATAAAATAAAAAAATGTATAAAAGTAGATTCAAATATTTCTTTCCACTTGCAAAAAATAAAATTTGATGTCCTCACCCAGTTTGCAAAAAATATGTGTCTAATCTATGAAAATTTTGAATTGTTGGGTCTACTTCAGATCACCAGATATATTGTGGAGTTAGATTTTAAAAATAAGCGGAGCGGAATGGAGAGGAGGAGTTTTGAAAATTTTGGGCAAGAACTAGAAAGAAGGCACAGAGGGTTTGGGAAGGACCATCGAGATGGAATCGGGTGTGGATCCAGAGGAAGGGAGGCATTCGATGTCAGGTGGGGTTGTCCCTAGTGGGCTCGACCCTCCCCAAAAATATCCAGACAAAGGGACCCAAAAGGGCATTGTCGGTCCCAGAGGGGACCGTTATTTTGTGGAAACTATTAAGGGTCGGGTGAGTGATTTCCTCATTCTGATGAATAATAAGATAGTGGCTCCTTCTGATTTGATGGGCTATTTTTTAGCCATGGAAGAGTTTTCACTTATGGGTAAGTTTTTGGGTGGAAGGCCAGATATTGAGACTATTCGATCCTAGGCTCTTTCCAAATGGAGAACGGTGGGGAGTTTAGAAGTTGTTGCCCTTTCTATGGGTTTTTTTATTTTAAGATTCAATGACAAGGAGGATGTGAACCGCATTCTAACTGGAGGACCCTGGTTTTTAGGGAAACACATCCTTTTCCTCAAGAAGTGGGGGGAGGATTTTGACCCTAAAAAATAGAGTATCAATACTGCCCCTATTTGGGTTCATCTTCCTAACCTACCAGCTCATTTTTTCAATGAGTATTGGCTGCAAGGCATCACCAAAGCGATTGGAGAACTAGTGTTCATAGATCATCTAACCTTGGCTAGGACAAATATGACACATGCAAGATTTTGCATCAACACTAATTTAGACTCTGAGTTGCCAAATTTTGTGGAGCTAGAGTACAAAAACTACCTAAGAAAATAGGTGGTGGAATATGAAAATAGGCCAGCTTTTTGTCCTAAATGCAAAACCCAAGGCCATTTGCAAAATAAGTGCCCTAATATTGCAGATAGTAGAGAAAACCAAAATATGGAAGGTAAACGAGCAAATGATAAAGGGTTTCCTAGGTACCTCCCTCCAAATGGAGGCCCCGTGGGTAGAGGAGGGTTTAGGCAATCTAAAAATAACCACTTTTATCAAGAGAAGACAAAATAGGGGGCAGGCCAAGGTCAGAACAAAGGTAAGCAACTTCTCTCTGATGAATAGGAAAATAAGGTAAGCCCTAAAATTCCAAGCTCAAATAAATTCAAAATTTTAGAGGATCTAATGGGAGAAGGGGAGAGCGAGGAGCTAGAAGTAGGAAACCTGCAAGGTGAAATCCCTGAATCCCTAGTTTCCCCATCAAGGGCGGGTCCTACAAATCCCATAACCAAGAACCCCTCAAACCCCCAAGGAGGGGCAATGCAAAATCATAGAGAATACAAAAAATGGGTGGAGGAGATGTCCTCGAATTTAGACCTTCCCACCATCATAGCCAGGAGCCTGTCAAACCATCTACAAGGTTCATCAGGAGAATACAATAAATATATGTAGGAGTTAGACTCTAGGATTGAGGTGGTAGAAATGACTATTTTTGAGGAATGTGTTAGTCTGATTCTATAATAGAGAATTCATCCACCTTTTAGCCCCAAACAGACCATGAGTACTACTAAGTCACCTATTGACTACGACAATGAGAGAAAGAAGGGGAAGATTTCAAATGTAGAGCTCAATAGAATGAGGACTGACAATGAGATTGTCAGTGGCAAATAGAAAACACTGATACAACAAGTTATCCCAGGGCTTGAAGATAACAAATCAGGAAAGGCTCCTCAAGCGAGGGGGAAGGGGAAAAACTCTAAACAATCCAAATGAAGGTTCTCTCATGGAATGTGAGAGGCCTCAATGGCCAACCCACTCAAAGGGTGGTTAGCTCATTAAGAAGGCAGTACAATCCATCAATTGTGTTGTTGTAAGAAATAAAACTAGTCAAAGCCCAGTCAAAATCACTAGCAAAAAATATGTGGAGCCAAGGGGACATGGTGTTCAAACTAGCTAGAGGAGCTTTAGGGGGTCTCATGGTTCTGTGGGATCCTCGGGTGGTGGAAGGTAGCATCATCCAAGATGATGATAGGGTGCTGAGTGTTTTTTTGAGTGTTTTTTTCCATGACATTGACAAAAATAGGTCATGGATTTTCTCAAATGTATATGCTCCCAATGCTGTTCAAGGAAGAGCTTCTTTATGGGAGTATCTGGGTAAACTGGGTGATGCTTTCCATGACATCCCATGGGTGGTGGCTAGCGATTTCAACATGCCATTATACCCCTCAGACAAAAAGGGTGGATCAGGGATCCCAACCAGAAGTATGGAAGACTTCAATGACTTTGGTAACTCGAACAAACTGATGGATGTGAGACTAAGAGGAGCCAAGTATACTTGGAGCAACAAGCGAGTAGGAAGCCAACTTATCTAGGAAAGACTTGACAGGTTTTCCTTATCGAAGGAGGCAATTTCTGGGTTTGGAGACTCGACTTTGCAAACTCTTCCCAAAATTTCCTCTGATCACAATCCCATCCTTTGGGAGGTTCCATAGTCAAATTCCTTCAAAAAACCTTTTTGATTCCATTCAATGTGGATCGGGCACCCGGAGTAAAAAGAAAATATTTTCAGATGGTGGCAGCAACCCTTCCAGGAAAGTTTAGGTTTCAAACTTGCTCAAAAATTGAAATTAGTAAAGGATAATCTTAGAACTTGGAATAAGGAGGTTTTTGGGAACTTGTTTGAGAACAAGAAACAAGTGGGAGAAAGGTTGCAGGTCATTGAAAACTCCATACAAAATGGTATAGGTTATGAAGCTACTAGGAAGGAGGAGCTAGCCAAGCTGTCATAATATCACAATATTTTGGCTTGTGAAGAGATATATTGGAGACAAAAATCAAGGGCTTTATGGCTAAATGATGGTGACTTGAACTCAAAGTTTTTTCATGTCACAACATTGAGGAACAAAAGTAATAACAAGATCAGAGAGTTGACCAAAACTAATGGATCCAAAACCCAGGATCTGATTGAGATCAGAGAGGAAGCAATTGCTTATTTTAGCACCCTTCTCAGAGATGAATCCCAGTGTATAGAGGAAGCCAAGTACACTCTCCTCCAGTTAATTCCTATCTTGGTTGATGAGGCCATGAATGGTAAGCTTCTTAATCGATTCATCGATGAAGAAATCAGAAATGCTTTGTTTAGTATGGAACCTAAGAAGGCCCCTGGCCCTGATGGGTTCCCTCCTCGGTTCTTCCAAGTTTTTTGGGATATTGTGAGAGAGGATGTCATTTTTGCTATCCAAGATTTTTAGGCTTCAAAACATATCCCGAGAGGGTTCAAGTCCACCTTTATTGCCCTGATTCCGAAGGGCCCATCTCTGGAAACAATGGTAGATTTCAGACTAGTTAGTTTATGTAACGTATCCTACAAGATGTTAACCAAATCCATGGCTAACAGAATGAAAGAAATATTGCCCCTCATTATTGACCCTGGTTAGGGAATCTCTGTTCAAGGGAGATCAATTCTGGATGGTGCAATCACTGTTCATGAAGCTCTGTACTCTACAAGGCAAACCAACAAGGAGGTCTTTGTTCTAAAGCTTGATATGAATAAAGTGTTTGATCGCATTAACTAGGAGTTCTTGATGGCTATTCTTCTAAAGTTTGGCTTTCATCCTCAATGGGTCAGGATGATAAAAGAATGTATATCCAAACCTTGGTTCTTAGTATTGGTCAATGGCACGATAGCTAGGTATTTCCAGAGTCATAGGGGGCTTAGACAAGGAGATCTAATTAGCCCAATGTTGTTCATTTTAGTAGCAAAGGCATTAGGTAGAACCATAAAAGCTTCTTGTACTGTTGGGTTAATTTCAGGGATTAAAGCCACATCTCTCACCAACCCAGTTTCTCACCAACAATTTGTTGATGGAACTTTGTTGTTGACTCACTCGTCAGTGGTTGAAGCTAGAAGGATTAAGCACATACTCCAACTCTACAAGGATGCGGCAGGACAGAAGGTGAATTTCAACCAGAGTAAGCTTTACTTCCTCAACACCCCAATCTAGAGACAAGCCAGAATAGCTAAGATTTTGGGATGTTCGATAACAACTTTTCCTACATCTTATTTAGGCCTTCCCATTTTCTATGGTTCTCTGAGAGAGTCGATGTGGGATAGAGTGGTAGAAATAATTCAAAAGAAACTGGCTGGTTGGAAAGGTCATCTCTTATCTCAGGTCGGGAAGCTTACTCTCACTAAGGCATCCTTACAGAGCATCCCGGTTTATTTTCTATCTGTGTTTAAGGCCCCAACTAGAGTTTACCAAAAAATTGAATAGCTCCAAATGAATTTTCTCTGGTCTGGGTCAGAGGAAAAAAAGAGGTTCCACCTTATGGGCTGGGGCAAGGTTTATAGGCTGAAAGAAAATGGAGGGCTAGGACTAAGAAGAGTTGCTCACCTAAACACTGCCTTGCTTTCCAAACAAGCTTGGCATCTTATCAACAATGAGGAGAATGAGTGGACTGCCATAATTAAAATAAAATATCTTCAAGATACCGATTTCCTAAATGATTCGGTGTGCGGTGGAGGGTCGGCGTTCTGGAAAGCAATCTTAACAAGTAGAGAGGTCATAAAGAAAGGCCTAAGATGGGTTCTTGGTAATGGGTAGAAGATCAAGTTATGGGATAATAGGTGGGCCAAGGATGAAGCTTTATCTCGGTTTCCTACCCTTGCAAGGATCAAAAGAATAACAGAGGATCTCATAGGAAGGAAAGTGGTTGATTTCATAAGGCAGGATAGAGGTAGGATTATTTGGAAATAGATAAGGATTAAATGCTTTGAAGCTGAATCAGAAGAACTCCAAAGCATCCTGCATCAACAATTCATTTCCATGAGACCTAAGCAAGATCATGTAATATGGGCAGCTATCAAAAATGGGCAGTTCTCAGTCAAATCTACATATATGCTAATGTTAGATATCAAGGACCCCACACTCCAGACTCAGTTTGTGTGGGTCAAAAACCTTATTCCTAAATTTATAATGTTCTCGTGGCTGGTGATCCAAGGAAGGATTCTGACGATTGACAACTTGTTAAGGAAAGGTATGATAATTGCTAACTGATGTTCTTTGTGCAGGGGTAATTGGGATTCCACCCACCATATTTTCCTTGAATGCCTGGTATATCTGAGTGTCCTAAATGGGTTGTTTCAAGCCTTTAGCATTTGCTGGTTCAGACCAGCTACCATCTTTGACCTCTTCAACCAATGGCCAAATCCCTTTGTTAGCCTTAGGCTAAGGTTTTTTTGGAAGATTTGTCTCCATCATTTTCTTTGGCAGGTGTGGCTAGAAAGAAACCATAGAGCATTCCATGAGTCGATCCATGATGTCACCTCCATTACCAATAAGATTCTTACCTTTGCCCGTGAAAATTTTAGCCTTATCCCTTATGAAGATCGAAATCCTTCCCCCTAGGAGAGGCGGATCGCTCAATCCTTAAATATTACTCTGGGTGAGAAACCTGTGTCTATCAAGGTCAATCCCAGATTAGATGTCAAGTGGAAACCACCCCTGGTAGGTTGGTTCAAGCTCAACTTCAATGGGCCTCTAAAGGTAACCCTAGCAATGCAAGGGTTGGAGGAGCAGTGAGATATCATCAAGGCAAGTTGGTGATGGCCTTTTCTGAACAACTGGGAACTAGGACTAACAACGATGTGGAAGCAAGAGCATTATGGAGGGGTCTTCACTTGGCTCAGGAAATCGAAGGTAAACTAATTATCGAAGGAGATTCGATGTAGGTCATAAACCTTCTAAGAAATGGGAAAAATCCTCCATGGCAGATTAAGACTATCATCGAAGAGGCTAGGATCCTTTACCATGCCAGTAACGATCGGAAAGCCCAGCACATTTTTAGGGAAGCAAATAAAACAGCTAATATCTTGGCCAATTTAGGGGTGGAAGTCGTTGGGATGGTCACTTGGGAACATGGGGTCCGAAGTGATGTGGATAAAATTATTCAAAATGATTGCCAATTATGG
This sequence comes from Wollemia nobilis, assembly GCA_028583015.1. Classification (NCBI taxonomy): domain Eukaryota; kingdom Viridiplantae; phylum Streptophyta; class Pinopsida; order Araucariales; family Araucariaceae; genus Wollemia; species Wollemia nobilis. Next base: position 34,043 of record JAQPPZ010001943.1, on the reverse strand, counting down.
TGAATCTGTGGGGATCAAAAAAAAAGATAGCAGTTTCAATTTGGTTTTGTCAGTATTGCTTCGGTCATTATTGTGATGGCTTTAGTTTTCTTTGCAATAGGGGAAGGATCTAGGTGGCTTGGTGGCTTCATGTTATGGGGTTAGGGGCAATGGCTGAGGCCAAATACCGAGGTCACAATTTTGTGACTTGTTTGAGTTTTAGGAAAAGCAAATTTCAGCAAGAAAGGAAAAGTGTAGTGATTTCGCGACAGGTTGAGCAAGAAAGAAAAAGTGTCACGATATCACGATATGTTGAGCAAGAAGGAAAAAGGGTCACGATATCGTGACATGTTTAGCAATAAAGGAAGAGTGTCACGATTTCATGACATGTAGAGCAAGAAAGGAAAAGTGTCGCAATGTCACGACATGCTAGAAAGAGTGTCGTGATATCATGACATGTTGAGCAAGAAGGAAAAAGTGTCGTGATATCGCGACATGTCATGTTTTACCGATCAAAAGAGAAGAGAAAAAGCAAGAGGGAAAAAGTGTTGTGATATCACGACATGAATGAAAGAGTGTCGTGATATCATGACATGTTGAGCAAGAAGGAAAAAGTATCACTTTTTGGCGATATGTTGAGCATGAAGGAAGAAGTGTTGCGATATCGTGACATGTCGCATTTTCACGACCAAAAAAGAAGAGAAAGAGCAAGTGGGAAAAAGTGTCGCGATATCGCGACATGTCATTTTTTCATGACTAAAAGAGAAGAGAAAGAGCAAGAAATAAAAAGTTTCATGATTTTGTGACATGTCGTATTTTCGCGACCAAAAGAGAAGACTAAGAGCAAGAAGGAAAAGTGGCACGATATCGTGACATGTCGCATTCTCACGACCAAAAGAGAAGTGAAAGAGGAGGAAGGAAAAAGTGTCGTGATGTCATGACATGTTGAGCATGAAAGAAATAGTGTCACGATATCACGATTTTTAAGCCATCTATTTCCTTTGCCAAAGTGGTAGCAAACTCAGGTTATCTCTACAAAAAATAGTGTTTTAATCTTACCCTAGTCTCGCATCAATTGCAAATCCTAAGTGACTTCATCAAAGTAGCTCGAGAAGAAGGTTCTTGGAATTTAGTAGGTAAATTTTAGGATAGCGGGCTAGATATTGATTCTTTACGTAGATGGAAAATTTCTAAGTGGCAACCATTGGGGTCATTGGAAATAACTACCATTCATAAGTCCTTTATGATTAAGCTTAACTTTGAAAAATATTCTAAACGTATCCTAGAATGAGGATAGTGATTCTTCATAAGATGGAGCTTATTTCTCCATAAATAAGGAACTAACTTCAAATCCTACACTCAAAAGGTCAACATGGTCTCTCTTTGGTTTATATTACCTAGTTTACCACTACACTTTTAGTACCAAGACATTCTCAAGGTTATAGCGAGAGATATTGGAGAGTTGGTATTAATAGATATAGTGACAAGAGCAAAATATTGCATGGTTTTTATGAGGATGTGTGTTATGATGGATATCAATGTGGACCTACAAATCTATATTGATATTCTCTCAGACTTGAGCATGTGGATTCAACCAATTGAGTATGAGGATATGTCGTTACAATACCAAGGATGTGGCAAGCATCATCATACTAAGGATCTTTCTCCAGCCCAACTAGCTATAGCTAAAGCAAAATCTATGGAGAGGAAATGGGTTCCCAAACAAGCAAATTTGGCTATTGAAGCCAAGAAAAATTAAGTGACTCCCAAAAATGAGGGAGAATATCCTTCTCTAGAGTTGAACCCAACTAAAGAAGGGTCTAAAAAGATGCTATAGATACATTTCAGGTCCCTCGAGTCAGTGAGACTTCATAACCAGAGTTGAATTTGGTTCCCTTGAATCTGGTTAATGGAGTAGCTATGTTAGTGAGCCAGGAGATAAATCCCTAGAATGTGCTATAGAGGAGCCTTTATGGTCCTTCATTTGTAGGGGTAAGTAAGAATGACGTTATCTTCCATAATTCATTTGAATATATAGAAGTTGGTGAACATGTGATTCAAAAGTTATCTCAATCTGAAGAGGTACATTTTTAATATTTGAAGACTATTTTGGATAAAGCATTTATGGGACCTAAAACCAAAATCTTCCATAAAGGTCATATAAATTTTAGAATAGAGAAAAAAGTGGGTAAACCCACTAATATTTATTTATGAAAAAAAGTAGAATTTGAGATTACCAATGGCTCCCAAACTTTATTGAAAATGGAAAAGAGCAAGGATGTGGGTCGTAGGAAGTTAAAAATTGAATCCTTTAGAAGATCTCCCTAGCTAGGGGTTATGGATAGGAAATCCTAATCTAAATATCATCAATGAAATTCCTCTCTTGGAACATTAGAGGATTAAATGGATCTTTGAAATCCTCTATTAGAAATGAGGTAGCTTTGGCTATTATCCTTATTCAGGAATCTAAAATTGATGTGGATAATGTTGATATTGTCAAAATTATGTTTGGAAAGAGGTCGAGTATCCAACTCAAAAAATGGCTCTTCAGATGGTTTACTTCAAAAAAACCTTGCTTGCTAGAAAGGAGCCTTATTGAGCCAAGCTATAAACTCTCTCCTTCTTGTTAATTTGACTCTTCAAAGTATCACTATATATTTTATGTCTATCTTCAAACTCTTGCTTAAGGTCATTTATAATATAGAACATATTCAAAAGGTTTTTCTTTGGGCTGGATCACAGGATAAGAGGAAATTTCACCTTTTCTCTTGGGATCAAGTTTGCAACAACAAAGATAGTGATGGTTTCGTCCTCAAACAAATTCACCAGATGAACAGGCCCTTGTGTTAAAGCAGGTATGGAGACTATAAAAAAAGGAGACAGCTGATTGTATCAGTATAGTTTATGCCAAATACTTGAATCTATAATATAATTTTATTTTTCATCCCCTCTCATCTGATAGTTTTATTTTTTGGAAGAATCTAGTGAAATCCAAACCTATGTCTATCAATGGATCGAGATGGGTCCTAGGTAATGGCAATTCCATTAATTTTTAGAAATATACATGGGTGAGAGACTCTCTTCTTTGTCAAGATCCATACTTAAGGTCTCTAAAATTTTTTACTAAGAGGCTAGGGTGGTGTATGGTTTCTAATTTATTTGGGATGGAGGATGGAAAGAAGTTTTGAAAATATCTCCCTATAACTAATTACAATAGAAACAGAGCTTGTATGGTTTGTTGCCTCCCATATGCTCTATTTTCAAGTGATTAAGCAACTGGATTCCAAGTATTATTTGGCCTAGAAATGTGAGAATGATGGATCCTTCTTGGTCAGGTCTTCTTATGTCCTCCTTGACTCAAATTCTCTATTTGGTTGAACCTTATCACCTATGGTTTAAACATTTGACTCCCAAAATTAACATCTTATTTTGGTTGACTATTCAAAACAAACCTCTTACCATTGAAAACTTATGTAAAAGAGGTATGATTTTGCCTAATCACTGCTACCTTTGTGAATCCTATGAAGAAACTTTTGGGCATCTTTTCTTTCATTGCTACTTTTCCTTGGATGTCAACTTACTATAGCATACTCACCTCAACAAAATGGAGTTGCAGAAAGAAGAAATAGATAAATAATAGAAATGGTAATATGTATGTTGAAAGAAGTACAACTTGATCATTAATATTGGGTTGAGGTAGTACAAATAGTTATCTACATACAAAACAGACTTCCAACAAAATTACTCAAGCATATTACACCAGAAGAACCATGGTCAAGACATAAGCCCAATATTGAAAAACTAAAAAAACTTTAGATGCAAAGCCCATATGTATATTCCAAATCAAAAGAGAACCAATTTAGATGAAAAAATATGATAGGGATATTTGTTGGTTATGATAATGAATCTATAGGGTACATAATATTAGATCCATCTACAAATAAATTTTATATTAGCATAGATGTGATCTTTGATGAGAAATTCATAATCAACGCAAATGAATCCAATGATGACATAGAAGTTCTCATGAATATACCTAAAGAAGATGAAATGAGCATGGACCCAGGATCAGATAAAAAAGATACAGAAGTATCAACTATACTACAAATAAAGGAACCAATATGGCTCAGATATACTCTTAGAGAAACAAATCTAGAAAGAATATTGAATATCTCAACTACAGGATCTCAAACACACAACATGACCAGAATGAACTAAGGAATGTTAAGTAACACAAAGGAACCAATATCAGCTTTTCAAGCATTGAAAAAATCACACTAGAAAGTAGCCATAGAATCTGAATATGCTTCACTCAAGAAGAATAATACATGGGACTTAATAAATTTACCTCCAATAAAAAAATTGGTGGGATGCAAATGGGTGTACAAAATAAAATATAAAGCATATGGAATACTTGATAAATACAAAACTCAACTAGTGGCAAAAGGGTATACTCAAATAGAGGAAAGTAGGGTGGATTCTATACTCGCAGATAGGGTGGATTCTATACTCACCACCAGAGTGTCATATAGCAAACAAAATCTCCATGACAAGAGAGGCATGGAGTCCTCATATTTATACAAGATAGAAGATAGTGGAGTGCTTGGATAATAGACACCTATAGACACAAGTGTCGTAATACATGTTTGAAAAGAGATACTTGGAGAATGCTTGAGTAAAGGAGGACAAGTGTCATAAAGCATCTTCTAAAAATGAGATTCATTTTTTTTAAGTATGGGAAATTTTCTATGGGATAAAAATTACATCTAAAGAAATAGTGGGGTCTTATTCTGATTTTTCTCCAAACAGTGTCTTCCACTTTACATAATTATTTAGTAAAATAATCATGTATTTTACGTATTCCACAAATTTATTGTTGGCAATTTGTAGAGGTGACAACCTCTTCTACTAAGCATTCTTCCATGTCGGTGACAATTTTTTCAAGCTAACTCTCAGGTATGTCTTCATCTGGTATAGCAGGACATGCTTGATCTTCAAGAAGTATCATGGGTCCATATAGTAATTCTTCATTGACATATATTTTGATAGCATAATATTCCATAAAATTTACTCGGATGATGTAAATTGAAACTTTATTCATCCAATCACCATTTGGGATATAATGGGACATGAATGTTGTAAAAAATATTGTTGGTTTACCAAGCTTAAGTAATAAAAAAATATCATCTAAAACATGTTTGAGAATGAGATGTTCCACCATGTTGGCTATGACTATACTCCATTGTGAAGTATTTACAAGGACATTTACTCTACCTGTAGAATTATAAACAAAATCTATAGAAGGAACATCTATATATCCTAATTGAGTAGGGTCATGAAAATACTAATTCATATATACAAAATTCTTGACACTGTTGCGGTGTCCGTAATGGTTGATTCTGCCAAACACCAAAAATTTCTTATAATATTTTTATTTGAATTTTTGCCATCTCTCTTGTAAGTGCATCTAGAAGGTTGTTTTCTTTCCCTAGAATATACTGCACATCGAATTGGTACAATGTGAGGATGGCCTGCCACCAAGCATACCTACCCCTACAAAGTTGAGTTGAAATATTATTGCTCATAAATCATTTGAAATTTTTGCTATCTTTCCTGATAGTAAATATTTTAGGCAATAGCAAAGTTCTAAATTTTTCTACTCCTTTTATTATAGAAATAATTTCCTTTTCTGCTGACCAATAATTTAGTTCATGCTTTTTGAATTCTCCTGGCCTATACCCTGCACTTTTTTCATCATTATTTCTTTTAACAAGAAGAACACATGCCCAAAATTCTTTTGAAGCATCAGTTTGTAAAATATAGGGTCCTTCAAATGCTGGATCTAAAGGAGGTAAATCTGAACAATAAACCTTTAATTATTTGATAGCCTCTATTGCATTTTGTGATAATTTAAATGTATCACCTTTTTCAGCTTCTCGAATTGGTTTTGTGATTCTGGAAATCTATGGAATATATTCATGTACATAATTTATGCAACCTTAAAATTTGTGTGCTTGTTATTTATTTGTCAATTTATCTAGAAATCCCTTAATTTTCTCCATGACATGTGGTTGCATAACAATTTTACCATCTCTGATTATGATCCTTAGAAACTCAATTTTTGTTCTGCAAACTTGAAATTTATTATCATCTGCAGATAAACCAATTTTGTGTTCTACAACATGTTGCTAAAATATTTCCAAATGATTTTTATGTTCTGCAATAGTTTCTGAAAATACCAAAAAATCATATATATAATTTGCTACAAACTAATGTAGATCTTGAAAAAAATTATCCATCCTCATTTGGAATTGGTATAGAGCATTTTTTAGCCCAAATGGCATGACTAGCCATTCATACAGTCCAAAAGGTATTGAAAAAGTTGTTTTGTGTATATTTGGTTTGTTGATTCTAATTTAGTGATATCTAGATATGCAATCAAATTTAGAAAATATTTTCCCTCTACCAACTCTATCAATTAGATCTCTTTTGTTTGGCAAGGGCCATTTGATATCTGTAGTGATGGCATTAAGAGGAATATAATTAATTACCATTCTAGCTTTTCCCCTTTTTGTTCTGAATACTTTCTAACAATGAATGCAGAGCAGGAATAGTTAGATTCTAAGGCCTGAATTAGTCCTTTTTCAAGCAATTATTTTACATGTTTTCTACATTCTTCAACAACTTGCTTATTCAAAACAATTTTCTTCCCGATGAGAGTGTATTGTTGGAATAATAGCCTGAAGGAAATCCAAAGACCATTTTTCTAAAGGATGCTCAACACAACAAGATTTCATTATTGGTTCCAAATTTGTTTTAATAGAAGGTTGGATAGTAAGAGATATTTGCATCACTTCTTGGAATTTGATTTTTGCCTTCTGCATCTGAGCCTCATGTGCCACAATTTATTCCATTGTCAGCTTCTGCCAAACTGCTTTTATTTTTTAGCATGGAAAATAGTTGGAATATGAGGAATTATTATTTTGTCATTTTTTATGTTCAAGATAATACAATGAGAGGTAATTTTATATGGTCCACATTGATCAAGAAACATACTCCTTAGACGAATATCATAACCTCCTGTATTCATTTGCACAAAATTTGTTTGAACAATTTTATTTCTCAATTGAATCGGGATATCAAAAGCAAAATATTTCAATGAAGTAATACCATTCATTGTTTGCACCTTATAATATTTTTTGGATTCTACCCAAGCATCAATAATATAATCCTTTTCTAACTAGATAATTAATTAGTAATTATACTAGCACCAAAATGAATATATTTATAACCTTCTTTGTGCATATTTTGAATTTTCCTTGCCTTTGTTTTATCAAAAATCCTTAGTGTCTTATAGGCCTTGTTACCTGAAACAGTAACATTATTTTCTGCTTGTTTAAAGATATGTTTTATTTTTGGCCTATAAACTGAAAGAGGTAATTTTATTTTCCATAAACTAGATTCTGATTTCTACAAAAAAAATTCTGATCTTCTAGCTTGTAAATATCTTTTGGATCTAACTTAGGTACTAACAAAGAAGGATCGTATGTACCTATGTTATCTTCATCCTAAAAAACATCATCAAGTTGAACAACATCATTTATAACTGATTCATCTCCAACATAGAGTGAGAAATCCATGTTTCTTATAGTATAAAAGCTCCACTACTGGTCAAAACTTGTAGTGTAGTCGCTGATGTGATCTGCTTGTCCAGTAATTGATTGCAATGTGTAGGGAATAAATGACAACCGAATTTAAGACCAATACTCAGCTTTGACTATAATATTTAGGAAGAGAGTATTCGTGTAAACTCTGGTCTAATTTTTGAGTCACCATTTGTGAAGAGCATACTCTCTATAAAATATATGATAATAGAACGTAGGATCTGATACCAAAGAGTAAAATGAGGAAATGTAGTTGTAGACTCAGGCTTGGAAGGTTGCAATGCACTTAAGTCATTCCACTATTTCTATAGATCGTAAGAAAATATTTTGCCTAAGGCAACCAACAAGTCCTAGACCCAAAGGCTCACAATTCTCAAGGATTTACAGGAACTATCCACTCGCAGACAGGATGGATTCTATACTCACCACCAGAGTGTCATATAGCAAATGAAATCTCCATGACGAGAGGCATGGAGTCCTCATATTTATACAAGATAAAATATAGTGGAGTTCCTGGAGAATAGACACTTGTAGACACAAGTATCATAATACATGTCTAGAAAGAGATACTTGGAGAATGCTTGAGGAAAGGAGGACAAGTGTCCTAAAGCAAAATTTCATTATATATATATATATATATATATATATATATATATATATTTTTTTTACATACTCTGCTTCATTTTCAATAAAAACTATATCATGATTGACTATCAAGTTCTCTATCATTAGATTATACAACCTATAAACCTTTGTCTCCTCACTATAGCCAATAAAAATGTATTTTTCAAGTTGATCATCAAGTTTTTATTTTTTAAAATTGGCTATATGAGCATAAGCAATGCAACCAACCACCTTAATATGGACCACACTAACTTGACAAATTACATCATCAGGAATGAGTGAGTTGAGGTTTAGTGGGTGCGGTGGGAGTGAGGGTTTAAATTTTTTGGTCAGTAATCTCAGCCAAGGCGGTAGAGGTAGAGCAGGTATAGAAGGGTCGGGTGGGAATATCGAGCATGGATCAAGTGAGAATCTAGAGGAAGGTAGTCAGGCTATGGCATATTTTGATGCGGGCATCATGCAGGGGCCCAACCCTCCTCAGAAAGACCTCGACAAAAAATATACGAAGGACAATGTGGGGCCCAAGAAGTGGTTGTCTTTTGTTGAGACTCTTAGAGGAAAAAGAAAGGAGGTTCTCTCTCTTCTACCCCTAGTTCCAGTAACTAATAAAATTTTGGCCCCAAAAAGTTCCATGAGACCTTTTCTTTCAATGGAAGAATTCTCCTTGGTAGGCAAGTTTTTGGGAGGTAGGTCAGACATGGAGACTATCAGGGCTTGGGCGATGGGTAAATGGTGATAGATAGGCATCTTGGAGTTGGTAGCTCTAACTCGAGGGTTCTTCATTATCCGTTTTAATAATATGGAGGATGCTAACTGCATTTTAACATGAGGTCCTTGGTTTTTGGGCAAAAGGAGCCTTTTTCTCAGACGATGGGGTGAAGATTTTGACCCTGAAAAGCAAAATATTAACATTACCCCTATTTGGGTTCATCTCCCGAGTCTACATGCCTAGTTCTTCAATGAATATTGGCTACAGGGCATAACCAGAACTATAGGGGACCTGATCTCCATTGACCATGCGACCTTGACCAAGACAAGGATTACTCATGCATGAATCTACGTAAATGCTAATTTGGATAATGAATTGCCAAGGTTTGTGGAGCTAGAGTATAGAGAATACTATCAAAAATAGTTGATAGAATACGAGAACAGACTGACATTCTATGTAGAATGTAAAAATCAAGGACATATATGCAATCAATGTCCTAACCTAGCAATGAATGGAGAAAAGCAGAAGCAGAGAATGTTAGCCAGAGGAAATTTGAGGAGTTTCCCTGGCATAGGTGATTTCAATCAGGCAAACTATGTCTACCAAAAAATAAAAGAGAGGGTGCAGGGTCCCAACAAGACAAAGGAAAATAACAGGTTGTTGGAAAACAAAATACTCAGGTAAGTTCCAATCCTCTAGTTTCAAATAAATTTTCAATTATATCCAATATGAGAGTAGGAGGATTATCGAAAGACATGGAAGCCCAGAACCTTCAGGCTAACCTTTCTAACTCTCTAGAATCCCCATCCAAGTCAGGATCCTCAAACCCTAATGTTGAAATTACTGTAAGCCTCGTGGGCATCACAAATCCAAACCCTAATGCCCGATCTCTAGAATCCCCATCCAAGTCGGGATCCTTAAATCCTAATGCTAAAAATACTTCAAGCCCAATGGGCATCCCAAAGCCAAACCCTAATACTGAAGAACTTAGGAAGAAAATTGAGGCATTGGAAAATAAAAAATCTCTTCTCCCTAACATCATCACTAGGAGCTAGGTGAATCCTACTGAGGAGTCGTCCCGTAGACCAAGGGAATACAGGAAAAAAGGAGAAGATTTGGATGTAGGGGTGGAGATATGTGAAACTCTTCAGACTGAGGAATATGGCAGTATAGTTCTACAACAAATTGCCTCCCCCCAGTTTAGTCCTAAACAAACCAGGAGCACTGTGAAGTCTCCTATATATTTTGGCAATGAAAAAAGAAGAGGGAGAATATCAAATGTTGAGCATCAAAAAATTAAAACTGATAATGACATTGCCAATGGAAAATAGAGAACCTTGTTTCAATAGGTTGTTTCGGGTTCTGAAGACAACAAATTAGGGAAACCCTCTCAAGGGAGGGGGAGAGGAAGACATCCCAAATAATCTAAATGAAGTTCCTCTCATGGAACGTGAGAGGCCTAAATGGCCTACCCAAACACAGGGAAGTCAATGCAATAAGAAATCAAGTGAATCCAACTATTATCGTGTTGCAAGAAACAAAAACTAATGAGATTCAGTAAAAAAAGTAGCAAAAAAAATCTGGAATCAAGGGGAGATGGTTTGCAAATCATCTAGAGAATCGTCTGGAGGCCTTATGACTTTGTGGGATCCTTGGATAGTAGAAGGCACCATTATTCAGAAATATGACAAGGTTCTTAGTATTTTATTTAAGGAAATAAACAACAATAGGTCATGGATCCTTTCAAATATTTATGCCCTGACTTCAATTCAAGAGAGCTCTACTGTGGGAGTACTTAGGCAATCTGAGTGAAATCTTCCATAATGTCCTCTAGATTATGGTTGGGGATTTTAACACTCCTCTTTACCCTTCAAACAAAATGGATGGAAATGGACCACCTATCAGGATCATGGATGAGTTCAATGACTTTGTGAACTCCAACATGTTGATGAATGTAAAACTTAGAGGAGTGAATTATACCTAGAGCAATCGATGGATAGGGTGTCATCTCATTCAAGAAAGGCTTGATAGATTTTTTATATCAAAGGAGGCTACAACTCTGTTTCGTGATTCTACCCTACAAGCCCTTCCTAAAATTACCTCTAATCATAATCCCATTTTTTTGGAGATACCTAACTCTCTGTCCTTCAAGAAACCTTTCAGATTTCAATCTATGTGGATCAAACATTCCAGTTTTAGAGATAACTTAATTCAATGGTGGTAGCATCTTGTCAGGGGTAGTGCAACTTTTAAACTTGCTGGAAAATTAAAGTTTGTTAAGGAAAAGCTTCGAACTTGGAACAAAGAGGTCTTTGGGAACCTCTTTGAAAATAAAAAATAGGTTGTTGAAATTTTGAAGATAATTGATCAGAGGATTCAACATGGTGATGTTGATGAAACTACTAGGCAGGAGGAACGGACAAAACTAGCAGAGTTTCATAACATTTTGGCCTGTGAGGAAATCTATTGGAGGTAAAAATCAAGGGCTCTTTGGTTGAAATATGGAGATTCAAATTCCAAGTTTTTTCACGTCACCACGCTTAGAAACAGAAGCAATAACAAGATAAAATTAAAAAAAAATAGATGGTTCTATTACTCAAGACTTAACATAAATCAGAAAGGAGGCAGTAACTTATTTCAATTCTATCCTTGGTCAGGAATCGCAATGCAATGAGGAGGCCAAATATATTCTCTTGTAATCCATTCCTAGCATAATAAATGAGGATATAAACCTTAAGCTTCTAGCTCCCTTTTCTGATGAGGAAATTAAGGAAGCCTTGTTTAGCATGGAGCCAGACAAAGCCCCGGGACTCGATGGCTTTCCCCCTCATTTATATCAAGATTTTTGGGACATCATAAGTGATGATGTAATTTTTGTTTTCAGATAATTCTGAGCAAGCAATCATATCCCAAAAGGTCTCAACTCTACTTTTATTTCTCTAATTCCTAAGAAGCAAACCCCTGAATCTATGGCTAACTTTAGGTCAATCAGTCTGTGCAATGTTTCTTACAAGATCCTAACTAAAGCCATTGCAAATAGAATGAGAGATGTTCTACCCTGCATCATAGATCCATGCTAGGAAAGCTCTATCTAGGGTAGGTCAATCTTGGATGGAGTTATCACAGTTCATGAAGCTCTGCACTCTGCTCATAATACTAAGAGGTCTATTTTTTTCCTCAAGCTTGATATGAAAAAAGTATTTGACAGGTTAAATTGGGACTTTCTGATTGATGTCCTCCTTAAGTTTGGTTTTCACCACCAATGGGTTAATTTTATCAAATAATGCATTTCTAAAGCATGGTTCTTGATTCTGATTAATGGAACAACTGCTGGTTACTTTCAAAGTCACAGAGGAATTTGATAGGGGGACCCTATCAGCCCCATGTTATTCATCATTGTGATATAAGCTTTAGGCAAAACCATCAAAAATACTTGCAATTCAAGGCTAATATCAAGAATCAAGGCAAAATCTCTTACTAGGGTTATTTCTTACCAATAATTCATTGATGATACCCTTCTATTGACTAAGGTGTCGATGGTTGAGGCTAAAAGAATTAAATACATCCTGCAACTCTATGAGGATGTTGTTGGTCAGAAAGTTAATTTTAGTAGAAGCAAGTTATATTTCTTGAACACCCCCATTCATAGGTAAGGAAGGATTGCATAAATTTTAGGGTGTGATATAGCAAACCTCCCCACTTCATATCTTGGTCTCCCTCTTTTCATTGGTTCTCCAAGAGAGTCAATGTGGGACAGAGTTATTAAAAGAATTCAAAAAAAACTTGTTGGATGGAAATTTCATCTTCTATCTCAAGCAGGAAAGTTGACCCTCACTAAGGCCTCTCTTCAGAGCATTCCAGTCTATTTCCTCTTCATTTTCAAAGCCCTTGTGAAGGTTTTCCAAACAATTGAGAAACTCCAAAAGAATTTTTATGGACTGGATCAGAGGAGAAAAAAAGGATACACCTTGTAAGATGGACCAAAGTGTGCAGACCCAGGGAAAATGGGGGCTTAGGTCTGAGGATAATTGCTCATATGAATTTAGCTTTACTAGCCAACCAGGCGTGGTGCCTCATTTTTGGTGAAGAAAATGAATAGACAACTATCATCAAATGAAAGTATCTTCAAAATATGGAATTTCTATGTGACTAAGTTCCAATCAAAGGTTTTTCTTTTTGGAAAGCAATTCTCAATTGTAAGGAAATCATCAAAAAAGGTTTAAAATGGGTTTTAGGTAATGGTGAGAGGATAAATTGTTGGAATGATAGGTGGGCTAAGAACAAACCAGTGATGCAATATCCTAACTTAGCCCAAATCAGAGATATCACAGTCATTGGCAAAAAAGTCTTTGATTATATGGTTGAGGACAGAGGCAGAATGAAGTGGAAACAAATAAGGATTCAGGGATTTCAAGCGGAATCAAATGATCTTTGTAACATTCTCGGGCAACAGTTTATCCCTATGAGACCCAAGGAAGATCAAGTGACCTAGGATCCTACAAAAAATGGGTAGTTCACTATTAAATCAGCTTACAAGCTTTTGCTTGATGACGAGGATTTTGTCCTCCAAAAGGACTTAGTTTGGATAAAAAATTTAATTCCAAAAGTTGTAGTCTTTTCATGGTTGGTTATCCAAGGAAGAATTCTAACCATTGATAATATGATGTGTAAAGGTATTTATATCACTAATCACTATTATCTGTACAGGGCTAATTGGGAGACCATTTATCACATTTTCCTTGAGTGCCCTTTTTCCTTGACTGTCCTAAGTAGAGTTTTTTAGGCCTTCAATATTTCTTGGATTAAACCAGCCATCGTACTTGATTTTTTTGTCCAGTGGCCTTACCCATTTTCAAGCCAAAGACTTGGATACATGTGGAAAATTTGTTCAATTACTATCTTTGGCAGGTGTGGTTAGAAAGGAACCATAGAGTCTTTAATGAGTCTATCAATGATCATCAAACTATCATTTCCAGGATCTTATCCTTTGCCAATGAGAATGTGAACCTTATCCCTTTTGATAGCCATAAACCTCATCTGTACGAGACCATGATTGCTCAATATTTAAGCTTAACCTTGTTAGGTGAGTCTGTACCTAGGGTAGTCAACCCCAGAGCCAATGTTAAGTGGTCCCCACCTCTTACGGGTTAGTTTAAGCTTAATTTTGATGGAGCGGCTAAGGATAATCCTGGAAGAGCAGGCATTGGCGACATTATGCGAGATCATAATGGGAATATGATGCTTGCATTTTTTGAATATTTGGGAACAAATATGAACAACGAAGCTGAAGCTAGAGCTATGTGGAGAGGCATTCAAATGACTCAAGACTTAGAAGGCAATTTGATCGTAGAAGGAGACTCTATGCATGTTATAAATCTCCTCAATAATTGGAAAACACCTCCTTAGAGGATTAAAACAATTGTTGAAGAGGCTAGGATCCTTTTCCAGGGAAGATAGGACAGAAAATCCCAACATGTCTTTTGGGAAGCTAACAAAGTTGCTGATAAGCTGGCCAATTTGGGTGTCGATGGTGATGGACTTTTCAAATGGGAACACGGTGTCCCGAGTGAAGTAGAGGAGCTTATTCAACAAGAATGACAAGAATGATAGTCGAATTTACCAATAGGGAAGGCACTGTAAGTTCAAAGGCTATGAGTATTCCCGTCTCTTTTTTGAAATGGACTCACAATAAAAATTATTCGAGTTGTCAGTCTTGGTGGATGCTACTTGGAAATACCACAAAGACTAATGAGGACAGTCACATGTCAGATAACATGGCTCCTAGTCGTCTTAGTAATTTGAGGTTGGTTGATAATCACAGGGCAAGAAATATACAACAATATAAGACTTCGAACCAAAGCCACGTGGACCACCAGATAGCCACCGCCATAAATATAGCCAGCAGGTTCACTTCACCAAGCCTGATTGGCCAAGATGGGATGTGGTCCCAAAGCATGTCATATATGGAAGAAAGCAATTACCAAAGAATTATTAAGAGTAACTGTTAATATAGAGCTTGTGGGAGTTTTTTCAGTACTCTGCTATGTGTGTCTGCAGCTTTTTGTTTCTCCACTATTTCAAGGAAGGGATTTGTGTCTGTTTTTATTTTTGTAATTATGATGCAGGTGTATTTTCTCGGGGTATGCCCAAAATTTTGTATGGGAAGTTTCTTTTTGATAACAGGCTATGTGACTTACCGGATGTAATGGCTTTGGCAGCATGTAGATTTTACATATATAGGATCCTTTTTAAGGACATGTTCATCAACAGACCTAGGCTGATTTTTGTTACAGGTTTTGGATCAACCTGTAAAACCCGGTATTAATGCTATAGTATCTTATCTACCAAAAAAAATGGGTCCCACTCGTATTACATCATCACTACATAGTGGTATTATAACAAAACTTGGATATTATCTATGTATAGTTTGACAAGATTTAAATCTTTGAAATGTTGAAAAATCTAACAATTAATACCACTTGATAAATATATATATAGATGTGTATATTAAAATTATTTGTAAATTTTAATATTTATATGTTTTTTAAAGTTTTAATAAAAAATATTTGTTCTTCAATACAAGAAAACTCTTCTATCTCTTATATATTTTTTGTTTTTGGTGTTTTAAACAATTTTTTTTTTTTTAATTATATTTATAAACTTAATGTTATTTATATATATAATTGATGCAATTTAATCTAATAATAAAAAATGCAGAAACTTTATTTTTATTGTTATTATATTAATTTAAGCATAAGTTTACTAACTGAAGCATGCATGTAACTAAAATCCATTCGACAATAAAAAATAAAATCTTATTGTTATTCTATAAAAATTTAAGCATAAGTTTATTAACAGAATCATGCATGTAACTAAAATCCATTCGAGAATTAAAAAATAAAATCTATATATGCAACACACAATTATAAAAAAATACAAGAAAATTTTAAATATATATATTTTAATTTATATATATTTTTTATTATTTTAATAATTATATAGTAAATAATAATTATTTGTCTTTAAATTTTTAATAAAAATATAAAATAGTAAAAATAAAAAGTTATGTATAAATTTAATAAAACAAAAAACTAATAAAATAGTTATAATTAGGGTCATTTAAATTTTAAAAAGTTGACGAAACCTCTTGTAACATCTCTTTCACACCAGAGTTATATATACTTTCAACTACATAAGAGTTCCTATATTTGTTTTAATCATTCAAGGCTTGTGCAAGAGTTTGACATCTGAACTGGTGTTATTGGTTTTTTAAGCAGCTTCAAGTGAGCTTGTGAGTTTTGGTCTTTATAGCTATAATGGGAAGACATCGACTTCCAACAGTGTTTGTTGAAAACAGTGCTAAAAGAAAGGGTCATTTCATAAATAGAGTTAGAGGGCTTTTTAAGAAAGCTTATGAGCTTTCTATGATATGTGGAGCTCAGATATCTTTAAATGTTGAAGATGAACAAAAAAAAATTATATTTTTATGAAAATAATCTTGTTTCTATATTTTCCGGTGAACGATCTGAAGTTATTGCAGCTGCTTCCAATGCTGCAAATCAATCTGATAAGTTGAAACTCTTTAATCCAAGAACAGGAGAGTTCTTAAAACCTGGTGCAATACCAACATCATCTCAATATTCATTGGAGAATCATGGTATACCATACCATATTTTGTTAGCTTTAATTCATATTTTATTATTTAATAGTTATTTAAAGTTTTATTTTCTCTTTGACTATGGAGTTTTTATTTTATTTTTTAATCTAATTAAAATAAATGATTGTGGATGTGTAGCTACAGGTAAAGGTGTTTCTGGACAGTCGTCCTACTTTCAGCTACAACCATTAAATCAATTTAGTCCTCTCGTCGTTGCTCCCAATGGTGCAAATCAATCTTTGGAATTCTTTGATCCAGTAGCTCAAGAGTTGAGAAAAACCAATGCAACACCCACATCATCCCAAACTTTATTGGAAACTCATTGTATGTAATTGGATATTTTATGAACTCTAGTTGTTTATTTGCCAAAAAAAAATCTTTTTCCCTTTATTATTATGTTAGTTTTCCTGGTTAAATAATCTAGCTAAATTTAATGTCTTTGGATGTGTAGCTAGAGATGAAGGTATTTTTCAATTTATTGAGGATGAACAAGTACAAGATGAAGGTATTTTTCAATCTATTGAGGATGAACAAGTACAAGATGAAGGTATTTTTCAATAGGAGATGAATGTATTCCTTAAGGTTTTCAATCTATTGAGGATGAACAAGTACAAGTATCCTACTCACAACCAGGACTAATGAATAATCTTAGTCATTCTCTTGATATGCCTACAAGAGTATCCTACTCACAACCAGGACTAATGAATAATCTTAGTTATCCTCTTGATATGCCTACAAGATGTGTAGCTAGAGATGAAGGTATTTTTCAATCTATTGAGGATGAACAAGTACGAGTATCCTACTCACAACCAGGCATAATGAATAATCTTAGTCATCCTCTTGATATGCCTACAAGAGCAACAAAAGCGGTACAAGATATTCATCATAGAGGAGGAGGATTTTATGGGAGAGCTTTGCATAGGCAGATTGGCAACATGTCATCTTATTCTATCAATGGACAATCTCACTTATCTCAACAAATTGGAGTACCAACATCATCATTAATCCAAAATCATGGTGGACAGCCTCTCATATCTCATCAATCAATGATACCAACATCATCAATCCAAAATCATGGTATATTTTGTTGTTAATTTTATAAAAGCAAGAAATTTAAATGTTAGCAGCTTTGGTTATTGTAGGTAATATAATCTCTCTATCTATTGCTAATAATCCTAATAACTTTCATGTTTGTTCTCTTGAAGGTATTGTTCAATCTATCCAACATAATACATCGCATTCTTCAATTCCTATCATTCACCATCAAAGAGAACAACAACAAGCGGAGTTACAATCATCAATTCATTATGGAGAGGTTGATGTGAGTACTTATATGCCTCAAATACCAAATCAAGTGCAAGTATTCAATAGTTTAGACTCTAATGTTCAATATATGCATATGGATGATAATTCCATGCCTTCTAAACCAATTGAGGTGCAACAAGCAATGAGTGTTGCAACCTATGATCATATGATGATACATTAACCTAGATATCTACTATGTATAAACTCAAGGCATTTATCTTCAGCTTTTTAAAGCCAAACCTTGAGTTTGATATGTAATCTTTGAGTAGACCTTGAGCTATAAATACTTAAGCTACTATATAATTTATTAAAAGATACAAATAATTTTATATGATGAAGTAAATATATTAAATGTATGAATATTTATGATTTTTTAATTATTTGTAAATGACAACTAAAGATTTTGTAACTGTTCAATGTAGTTTAAATTTATGTAAATGGACATTTTCTTAAGTTTATAGTAAGCATGTAATAATCCAACCAATTTCAAGCAATATAAAGTTTAGTATATATTTAACTTATTGCATGACCTATTTCATAACTTTTATAGCTTTTTCTTATTTAGCATAAACTTTTCTTCTTCTTTTTTAAATTATATTAAGATATGTCTATTGATGAAATAAATTGGCTTTGAAATTTAATAATATATCAAGACTTACATTTGTTTTATCTTTTTTATTTTACTTTTAAGGTTTCCATTCTCTTAAGATTATGCTTAGAAGTGTGGTCTACTGCAAGGACGCAACTTGCATTATGGGTTATGTGACCCGGGTTCAATCCCCATGGTGGATGTGTATAAGAAGTATTACTAAACAAAAATTAAAAATATTATGCTTAGAAGTTAATTTTGTATACAATTTTAAATTTGTTTATAATTTTTTTTTTTAAATAATAATATTTCTCTAACTTCAATTAAAATTTGCCAAGTATATCTATTAATGAAATTTAATGGGGTTGTAAAGAATCTATTAAAAAATACCAAACTTTATAGCTTTAAATTTCTTTAACTTTAATTAAAATTGTCCAAAAAGATAATGGGGTTGGAAATATTTAAACTATGATTAAATTTCACTAACATATGGAAATTGTTTCATTTTCTTTTTCCATGAAATATGATTATGATTGTTGGATGTTTATTATGATCTAAATATGTAATACTATTTGAGAATCATACAACTAATGGAAAATAAAATCATTTATGGTTAAATATGGATAGATATGAATATGATTTTTGGTTAATACTAAAAACTAAAAAATATATTTTTAAGGATTTTATCATTATAAACATTAAATGGATTTTTTTAATATCTCAAAAATATAATATTTGAAAGCCTTGCATCTCATTAAATTCAGAACTAGGATTAAATGAGTAATTATTTTTCAATATTTTATGTTCAAGGTACGAAATAATAAATCATCCTTATCTATCTATATTTCATAATTCAAAAACCTCAAAATATAAATAAAAATACGAATACCTCATTCATCTATTCAGTTCTTGAAATTGCCTCAAAATATCCTTAAAATGATAGTGTTTCTATATCATTAGTTATGGGTGCCACCTTTGAGTCTCTCATTAACATCCATGATATTTTTGAGTCTCTCATTAACATCCATGATATTCTTGACTATACATGTCTTATTTTCAATATTGAATTAAGCCCTCTTCCATTGAAGTACTCCCATTATCAACATATTGATTTTGTATAAAGATAAACTTAATAATCCTCTCCTAGCTAGATTCTAAGATATAAAAGCTCATGCTCCTTAATTAATGCAATAGCTTATTCCAATTTTTCCTTTTCTTGTTCTTCCACTTTTAAGTGGTGATGTTATCATCCTTCTTGTTATTATTATTATTATTATTCTAATGATTTATCAACTCATAATTTCTCATACTTAAATTCATATTGTATCTTTTTTTTTATTTCTAGTTCAACTAAGAATTTTTACTTAGTTACTCTTTTCTCATATTACATTTTAATTAGTTGATCCCATGATTATAATTTAATTAGAGTACCTCAAAGAACCCCATGAAATAACTATGAATGATGTTATTTTACCTAACTCTATTTTGTATTTTAAAAAATACAATCACAAAATAATTTTAATAATCACATCAAGCATTACCTCACCTCAATGCAAGGATTTATGTCTTGGGGTCCTATGACAACTAAGTGTTTTGCTAAGCTTCTATGACAAAGATCTTAGGCTAGTATAGTTGTCTTCCCAAGTCTTCCATCTATTATTTTTGATAAAATACTTTTGATTTTGTCTCAAATAGGCATAAGCTTCTCTATACTAATGTACATGATTTTTCATATCATAAAAAACATCAATGAGTTTTATTTTGAACATGTATAGAGGTGCATAATAATTCTCTATTCTTGTGTAAATATAAAACATGTGGAGCCTAAATTATTGAGAGACTTTTTATATTCTTTACATGATAATTTACATCTAAAAATTTCCTTGTAAGACCTATGAACATTCCATAGAAATGGCTTTATTGAAAATTCCTCTATAGTTAAGGAAAATATAACTACGCATCCAAGAACACTTTAATATAACCTAAAAAGGATAAAGGTAATACTAAAATTGGTATAGATGATTCACCTTATTGCACATAAAGTACTAAGCTTTATAATCCTTGACTAAATACAAGTATTGAACTTAGTATGTTCTTGACCAATGATTGACAAATTGGCTAGTAATTCTAAGTTTTATTTTCTACCATGTCTCATTCTTATCCGACACTTTATCAATACATCATAGATGAATATTACTTTTATAATTATGTATATGATGCTAACAGACCATATATAAGAATCATAAGTCAATCAATGCAAGCTATTAAAATCTTTTTTTCTGAAAGAGCAAGGGGAATATATGATGCTACTTTTTAGCAATCCAAACTTACTTTTGGGTCTAATGATCCAATTTCTCTATAAAATAAGGATATAAACATTCACAAGTTAGATTGAGGTTCAATCTAATGGTTTTTGAAGCCTTAATATCAATATGAAACTCACAAGATAATTTCCATAGGATAAAATATATGATAGCCACAATATAGTAAGATCAAAATAATAATGAAAGCAAAATAATATGATCCAACTAATATATAAATTAAGGCTAATAATATATTAAATAACATTCATTAATAAGCAACAATATGAATGTATAAATAACCTGAATCATACAATATAATAAGAATTATAATATTAGTTGCTCAAGTGTATGTATACTTTATTACTTCTCTTTGTCTTATAAATATATCATGAAACTCTAATATAATGGCAATCCACACTATGTAAACAATGTAAGCTATGTAGGCTCTGTAAGCTATGTAAGTGATATAGGCTATGTCCTTTATGGAGTAATATATAGCCATTGTAGGATGACTCTTTAGCTTGACTCTTCCTTACCTTATGTCAAGTATCATGACTCTTGGCTTCTCTACTTGACACTTGCATACAAATGACTCTATCTTGTATGCATACTTGGACATGACTTTTCACATAACACTTCCTAATATAAGAATACTTTTTCATACTTACATATGAGATACTTGTGCACATCTATACACATAACACATGCAAACTTGCACACATGGCACTTGTGTATTTCCTGCACATTATTACATTACATAAAATATTTACTCATAATTTAATCTAGGACACAATCCTAATATAATTTTTACAATATGTACCATGAGGATACATTAGCATTTACCAAATAATATAATATTCTCTAACACAATCATAGTATATTTCTAATGAAGTTAGTAATTTTTTTTATTGATAAAGGGTTTTGAAAGAGACCCAAAACCTTTTACATGTCGAATAGGGGAAATCTCGAACGAGATCAAACCCTAACTAGAGCAACCCAAAATAGAGGACCACCCTCGATGGTCTTGAAACAAAGAAACTACAAATAGCAAAAGAGTATAACACCCATAGGCAAACACAATAAAAAATGTAATAGTCAGCAGATAAAAGTGGAAGCCCCAAAACAGAGAGAGATCATCCACAATACATCACTCCGGTATGTATTCCTAATCATCATCAACTTTGGGGGTATCCTTACCTGGTTGGCCCACCTTCTGGGTCTTCATTTGATTGATGATCTTGCCTACCCTCAGTAGCATTGACATAGCCAAAGAAACAATGTTATTCAGGTCAGTAAATTATGATTAGATCTATAGACTCATGTTTAACTTCTATTATTACTTATCAACTTTATGAGTCTTACAAAGTTTAAGGTGATCAATTCATCAAGGTAAATAAAAGGAAGAGTTCAATTTCACCACTAAAATTTAAGATTTACAAGACTCTAAAAACACTCCCTTTGCATCCAAGTATCATCCTTTCTCATCTACATTGACTTTACCTAAGAAAAAAATTAACCATGTTGAAATGCATTACTTTATTTTAAGTGAAAATATAGAAAGAGTTTCAAATCATTTGAAGGTTATTCTATTGTCAAAATAACCTAAAGCAAACTTTCTCTCACATACCTTTCATATAGTTGCATAAGACTTCTTATGTTTACTATTTTTTCTCTTTGAGGTCCTAGATATTGGTCATTTGACTAATCTCTCTCCTTATGTAAATTCTAATATTAACCATGTAGATAAAAATATCCATCCACCTAATACCATCCCAAAAAAAATTCTTTCTTCTATCTTTGTGACCTCTCTAATAACAAAAATACTTTTGAGAGATACACTACTCTCTAAACACTATTTGAGTGTATAATAGAAATATTTTTAAGAGAGGTATAATCAATGATGATGCCTTTCTTAATATTCTTACATTTTATTATATTTAATAAATTGATTATACAAGGGATAACTATCACCCAATCTAAATTATCATTTCTAGTCACAATAATGTTTTAGTCATTCATAAGGACACAATTATCCTCACCATATGGTTAGGAGCAAGTACTTGTGCAATAGATTTCTCAATTTTTGAGCATGGCACTATCTATAATATGATCCTTGATA
This sequence comes from Wollemia nobilis, assembly GCA_028583015.1. Taxonomy (NCBI): domain Eukaryota; kingdom Viridiplantae; phylum Streptophyta; class Pinopsida; order Araucariales; family Araucariaceae; genus Wollemia; species Wollemia nobilis. Next base: position 11,094 of record JAQPPZ010001943.1, on the reverse strand, counting down.
GACATTGGATTCATCATATGAAGTTTATCTACTCCATATTATTTCAAGAGATTATATTTTTACACTTGAAGACCAATTATGTAGTGATGGTCAATCTAGATTCTGCTTTCATGTATCACTTTCAATTATTAATCCATTACTATAAATTGCCCTATGTTTAGTTTTGAGGACTTTCCAAGTAGCTTAATTTAATTGTTGGATACTAGTCCTTCCACTTCCAAAATTTAGTTAGATAACAAATCCTTTACCTTCATTATAGCATTTGTTGCATTACCTTCCATGTTAGCTAATATTCTTAAAATCTTTAATCAAGATAATATTTCTCTCGGACTCAAGAGATATAAATTATTTAAAGAGGGTTATCTTGGTGAAATCATGAGCATATTATTTCACTTGAGTATAGACCTACTTCTTTCAATATCCACATCATGGACATCCAAAAGTTCAATGAGGTATTGAATAAGACTTTCAAGTATTATGAAACTAATGACTGATATTGAAAAATATATCCTTTATAATCACTAGATACTTAATGGTGCCATGTATCCATTGGTAATAAGAACAAACCAGTGATTTTGATTTCACCTACTATATGAGTTGTTCATTTTCCTTTTGGTCTAGACTTTGATACACCATTAATGTCATGGGATATAAAAAATTATTTCTAGGAGTACTTATTACTAGGTGCATATAAATCTATAACCTTATATTATTTGGTAGTTCTCAACTTTTCATCAGTTGATTCTTATATAAATACCAAAATTGATCAATATTTGTCATTCTTTCTACTAGAAAACTTATTAAAAAATGATTTCTTCTTTTTATCTCTTTAGGAGAAAATTGTATTTTGGGCTCAATTTCCATATTAGTTACTTGTTTTCATTGTCATAAGATCATAATTGGTTAAGAATACATTATTTTTTCAAATTTGATTCCTCTTATTCCTATAGACTATGGATATATATCAACTAATCTCTATGTCAAAATGGATCACTAATCTCTTATCTAGATTAGATTGTACATGATAAAGGGATTCTAAATTTTATCCTTGAGTTTGATAGCTCACCTCAAGACCATAACAATATAGGTTATTTCCTTTCATTCGTCATCCATATAGTTGCTTTAGTGGAGATCTCTTTATCAACAATATTTTGGATAAACATATCAAACTTCTTCCCATACATTTAAATTTTAAAATATAGTGAAAGATATAATCAAACTTGACATTAATATCCCTTGAAAAACTAATATTCTTAAAATGGGATCATCCTTAAATATTAAATATCAAGAGGATTATCATCAATTTACCTCAAACACCAAGGTTGTCTTCTCATGGGATTGTTCATACATTTCTATAATAAACCATATAGTTGTACCCTGTAACTTAGTGACCACACCAAGAGCTAAGTTATTTAAGCAAATGTATCATGTTAGGAATACTAATATTTTACTCTTAGTTAAAGAGGAATTGGCAGAAAAATTGTATTCATCACATCCAACATTATTCTCTTGAAGGAGAGTGGAAAGATATGCCTCTATATCAACTTTAAGGATGTTGATCAAATCTATCCATAAGTTGTGGTAAGATCCCATATAAAATATTAGCAATACTCCAATAATAGAAGATAAATATTGCAATAATAGAATATACTCCAATGTGTTCAAAATATAAACTAAATCTTTGAGGTAAAGCAACACTAGACAAGGCTCTGTATTGTAAGAAAGCCACTCCACACTATTTTCCAATATGAGATCCAATACAAACCCTCCCACAATATGAGTCTCTTTCCTGCATTATACAACCTTCAACTACCTATCACTACCATTTACCCACACATGTGCAATAAAGACATTTATTCTAATTAATTAGTGGGATGATTTATAAAGCATATGTACCACCAATCCTTATATATACTATATTATCCTATCCCTAGGTATGTTATATTTCATACCCTTAAACATGTTTCATCCTCAAAACATGGGAAAAGCCAAAATAAACCCATTGCAAAGAATTATACATATGATACCACCAAATTTGATTTCATGTAGATCCATAGTGATTAGGTGTCGATTACACATACTACCATATTCCCATGAAATTTTCATGTATTTTTATATGGTGAACCTTTGTTCAAATTTGGAGCCTTCTTTAATCCTTCAATCCTTCTTGCTACATTTTTTGTTGGCTCAAGAAGGGAAATGGTCATTTTATCTTGTTTCTTTTCTTCTTTATCCTCTTGTTCTCTAGTAGATTCGTCTACGCATGCCTCATTATAGGGCTAAATTTGCTTGACCTTATCTTTGCTTTGTGATCCAATATATGTAATATTCTGAATATGAATTTTTTTGTACATTCTATACCATAAATTTATAAACTTATTTTGTATATCCAAGAATAATATCTAACCCATCCATATATACAACATAAAAATTTGAATGCAAAATATATTTTTCCATGGTGAGTTTCAAATCTGCAAATATTTGAACATGCTTACCCTCTATTGGAGTTTTCTTGATATTTTTTCTTGAACTAGTAATTGCTTTACAAATTTCATGTTGATGAAGTTATAACTTATAATGGGTTTACAAATACAATAATTTTTTTTTTTGCATACATCCATGAAATTGAAAAATATAATATTCCTTTCTTGGATTTAAACTACATGTACTCTTATCTTTCATCTCATTTTTATTATTTTCATCCTTACATTTTACTTGTTATTTATTCTCATCCTTCTCTTCCTTATGTTTATTCACATCAATTATTATTTCATTTGATGCCTATATATCTAAGAAATATTGTTCAATTTGATCCTAAGAATAGTATAAGAGTTGCACCTATCAATTTACCAATGAGTTTTAAATCCCATGAACTGGATTGATAATAAATAATTTTTAACTGGAACAACATTCCATGGCATTAACACTTCCATAAAATGTAGGAACTACCATGAAAAATATCACCTTTCTATCATAGATATAAAATAAAATAATGTATAAAAGTAGATTCAAATATTTCTTTCCACTTGCAAAAAATAAAATTTGATGTCCTCACCCAGTTTGCAAAAAATATGTGTCCAAATCTATGAAAACTTTGAATTGTTGGGTCTACTTCAGATCACCAGATATATTGTGGAGTTAGATTTTAAAAATAAGCGGAGCGGAATGGAGAGGAGGAGTTTTGAAAATTTTGGGCAGGAACTACAGAGAAGGCACGAAGGGTTTGGGAAGGACCATCGAGATGGAATCAGGTGAGGATCCAGAGGAAGGGAGGCCTTCGACGTCAGGTGGGGTTGTCCCTAGTGGGCTCGACCCTCCTCAAAAATATCCGGACAAAGGGACCCAGAAGGGCATTGTGGGTCCCAGAGGGGGCCGGTATTTTGCAGAAACTGTTAAGGGTCGGGTGAGTGATTTCCTTTCATTCCGATGAATAATAGGATAGTGGCTCCTTCTGATTTGATGGGCTCTTTTTTAGCCATGGAAGAGTTTTCACTTGTGGGTAAGTTTTTGGGTGGAAGGCCGGATATTGAGACTATTCGATCCTGGGCTCTGTCCAAATGGAGAACGGTGGGGAGTTTGGAAGTTGTTGCCCTTTCCAGGGGTTTTTTTATCTTAAGATTCAATAACAAGGAGGATGCGAACCGCGTTCTAACTGGAGGACCCTAGTTTTTAGGGAAACACATCCTTTTCCTCAAGAAGTGGGGGGAGGATTTTGACCCTAAAAAATAGAGTATCAATACTGCCCCTATTTGGGTTCATCTTCCTAACCTACCAGCTCATTTTTTCAATGAGTATTGGCTGCAAGGCATCACCAAAGCGATTGGAGAACTGGTGTCCATAGATCATGCAACCTTGGCTAGGACAAATATGACACATGCAAGATTTTGCATCAACGCTAATTTAGACTCTGAGTTGCCAAATTTTGTGGAGCTAGAGTACGACAACTACCTAAGAAAATAGGTGGTGGAATATGAAAACAGGCCAGCTTTTTGTCCTAAGTGCAAAACCCAAGGCCATTTGCAAAATAAGTGCCCTAATATTGCAGATAGTAGAGAAAACCAAAATATGGAAGGCAAACGAGCAAATGATAAAGGGTTTCCTAGGTACCTCCCTCCAAATGGAGGCCCCGTGGGTAGAGGAGGGTTTAGGCAATCTAAAAATAACCACTTTTATCAGGAGAAGACAAAACAGGGGGCAGGCCAAGGTCAGAGCAAAGGTAAGCAACTTCTCTCCGATGAACAGGAAAATAAGGTAAGCCCTAAAATTCCAAGCTCAAATAAGTTCAAAATTTTAGAGGATCTAATGGGAGAAGGGGAGAGCGAGGAGCTAGAAGGAGGAAACCTGCAAGGTGAAATCCCTGAATCCCTAGTTTCCCCATCAAGGGTGGGTCCTGCAAATCCCATAACCAAGAACCCCTCAAACCCCCAAGGAGGGGCAATGCAAAATCCTAGAGAATACAAAAAATGGGTGGAGGAGATTGAGTCCTCGAATTTAGACCTTCCCACCATCATAGCCAGGAGCCCGTCAAACCATCTAGAAGGTTCATCAGGAGAATACAGGAAATAGATGGAGGAGTTAGACTCTAGGATTGAGGTGGTAGAAATGAATGTTTTTGAGGAATGTGTTAGTCCGATTCTATAATAGAGAGTTCATCCACCTTTTAGCCCCAAACAGACCAGGAGTACTACTAAGTCACCTATTGACTATGACAGTGAGAGAAAGAAGGGGAGGATTTCAAATGTAGAGCTCAATAGAATGAGGACTGACAATGAGATTGCCAGTGGCAAATAGAAAACGCTGATACAACAAGTTATCCCAGGGCTTGAAGATAACAAATCAGGAAAGGCTCCTCAAGGGAGGGGGAAGGGGAAAAACTCTAAACAATCCAAATGAAGGTTCTCTCATGGAATGTGAGAGGCCTCAATGGCCAACCCACTCAAAGGGTGGTTAGCTCATTAAGAAGGCAATACAATCCATCAATTGTGTTGCTGCAAGAAATAAAACTAGGCAAAGCCCAGTCAAAATCAATAGCAAAAAAGATGTGGAGCCAAGGGGACATGGTGTTCAAACTAGCTAGAGGAGCTTTAGGGGGTCTCATGGTTCTGTGGGATCCTCGGGTGGTGGAAGGCAGCATCATCCAAGATGATGACAGGGTGCTGAGTGTTTTTTTCCATGACATTGACAACAATAGGTCATGGATTTTCTCAAATGTCTATGCTCCCAATGTTGTTCAAGGAAGAGCTTCTTTGTGGGAGTATCTGGGTAAACTGGGTGATGCTTTCCATGACATCCCGTGGGTGGTGGCTGGCGATTTCAACACGCCATTATACCCCTCGGACAAAAAGGGTGGCTCAGGGCTCCCAACCAGAAGTATGGAAGACTTCAATGACTTTGTTAACTCGAACCAACTGATGGATGTGAGACTAAGAGGAGCCAAGTATACTTGGAGCAACAAGCGAGTAGGAAGCCAACTTATCTAGGAAAGACTTGACAGGTTTTTCTTATCGAAGGAGGCAATTGCTGGGTTTGGAGACTCGACTTTGCAAACTCTTCCCAAAATTTCCTCTGATCACAATCCCATCCTTTGGGAGGTTCCAAAGTCAAATTCCTTCAAAAAACCTTTTTGATTCCAGTCAATGTGGATCGGGCACCCGGAGTTAAAAGAAAATATTTCCAGATGGTGGCGGCAACCCTTCCAGGGAAGTTCAGGTTTCAAACTTGCTCAAAAGCTGAAATTAGTAAAGGATAATCTTAGAACTTGGAATAAGGAGGTTTTTGGGAACCTGTTTGAGAACAAGAAACAAGTGGGAGAAAGGTTGCAGGTCATTGACAACTCCATACAAAATGGTATAGGTTATGAAGCTACTAGGAAGGAGGAGCAAGCCAAGCTGTCATAATATCACAATATTTTGGCTTGTGAAGAGATATATTGGAGACAAAAATCAAGGGCTTTATGGCTAAAGGATGGTGACTTGAACTCAAAGTTTTTTCATGTCACAACATTGAGGAACAAAAGTAATAACAAGATCGGAGAGTTGACCAAAGCTGATGGATCCAAAACCCAGGATCTGATTGAGATCAGAGAGGAAGCAATTGCTTATTTTAGCTCCCTTCTCAGAGATGAATCCCAGTGTATAGAGGAAGCCAAGGACACTCTCCTCCAGTTCATTCCTATCTTGGTTGATGAGGCCATGAATGGTAAGCTTCTTGCTCGATTCACCGATGAAGAAATCAAAAATGCTTTGTTTAGTATGAAGGGAACCCGGGCCCCCCCGTGGGTTCTTCCAAGTTTTTTGGGAGTGAGAGGGGAGGGCGTTTTTGCTTTCTAACCCTGAGGGGGGGGGCCCTTCGGAGACAATGGCAGATTTCAGACCGGTTAGTTTATGTAACGTATCCTACAAGATGTTAACCAAATCCATGGCTAACAGAATGAAAGAAATATTGCCCCTCATTATTGACCCTGGTTAGGGAAGCTCTGTTCAAGGGAGATCAATTCTGGATGGTGCAATCACTGTCCATGAAGCTCTGCACTCTACAAGGCAAACCAACAAGGAGGTCTTTGCTCTAAAGCTTGATATGAATAAAGTGTTTGACCGCATTAACTGGGAGTTCTTGATGGCTATTCTTCTAAAGTTTGGCTTTCATCCTCAGTGGGTCAGGCTGATAAAAGAATGTATATCCAAACCTTGGTTCTTAGTATTGGTCAATGGCACGATAGCTAGGTATTTCCAGAGTCATAGGGGGCTTAGACAAGGAGATCCGATTAGCCCAATGTTGTTCATTTTAGTAGCAAAGGCATTAGGTAGAACCATAAAAGTTGCTTGTACTGTTGGGTTAATTTTGGGGATTAAAGCCACATCTCTCACCAACCCAGTTTCTCACCAACAATTTGTTGATGACACTTTGTTGTTGACTCACTCGTCAGTGGTTGAAGCTAGAAGGATTAAGCACATACTCCAACTCTACGAGGATGCGGCGGGATAGAAGGTGAATTTCAACAAGAGTAAGCTTTACTTCCTCAACACCCCAATCCAGAGACAAGCCAGAATAGCTGAGATTTTGGGATGTTCGATAGCGACTTTTCCTACATCTTATTTAGGCCTTCCCCTTTTCTATGGTTCTCTGAGAGAGTCGATGTGGGATAGAGTGGTAGAAATAATTCAAAAGAAACTGGCTGGTTGGAAAGGTCATCTCTTATCTTAGGTCGAGAAGCTTACTCTCACTAAGGCATCCTTACAGAGCATCCCGATTTATTTTCTATCTATGTTTAAGGCCCCAACTAGAGTTTACCAAAAAATTGAATAGCTCCAAAAGAATTTTCTCTGGTCTGGGTCAAAGGAAAAAAAGAGGTTCCACCTTGTGGTCTAGGGCAAGGTTTGCAGGCCGAAAGAAAATGGGGGGCTAGGACTAAGAAGAGTTGCTCACCTAAACACTGCCTTGCTTTCCAAACAAGCTTGGCATCTTATCAACAATGAGGAGAATGAGTGGACTGCCATAATTAAAAGAAAATATCTTCAAGATACCGATTTCCTAAATGATTCGGTGTGCGGTGGAGGGTCGGCGTTCTGGAAAGCAATCTTAACAAGTAGAGAGGTCATAAAGAAAGGCCTAAGATGGGTTCTTGGTAATGGGTAGAAGATCAAGTTATGGGATGATAGGTGGGCCAAGGATGAAGCTTTATCTCAGTTTCCTACCCTTGCAAGGATCAAAAGAATAACAGAGGATCTCATAGGAAGGAAAGTGGCTGATTTCATAAGACAGGATAGAGGTAGGCTTATTTGGAAATAGATAAGGATTAAAGGCTTTGAAGCTGAATCAGAAGAACTCCAAAGCATCCTGCATCAACAATTCATTTCCATGAGACCTAAGCAGGATCATGTAATATGGGCAGCTATCGAAAATGGGCAGTTCTCAATCAAATCTGCATATATGCTAATGTTAGATATCGAGGACCCCACACTCCAGACTCAGTTTGTGTGGGTCAAAAACCTTATTCCTAAATTTGCAATGTTCTCGTGGTTGGTGATCCAAGGAAGGATTCTGACGATTGACAACTTGTTAAGGAAAGGTATGATAATTGCTAACCAATGTTCTTTGTGCAGGGGTAATTGGGAGTCCACCCACCATATTTTCCTTGAATGCCTAGTCTCTTTGAGTGTCCTAAATGGGTTGTTTCAAGCCTTTAGCATTTTTTGGGTCAGACCAGCTACCATCTTTGACCTCTTCCACCAATGGCCAAATCCCTTTGTTAGCCTTAGGCTGAGGTTTTTTTGGAAGATTTGTCTCCATCATTTTCTTTGGCAGGTGTGGCTAGAAAGAAACCATAGAGCATTCCATGAGTCGAGCCATGATGTCACCTCCATTACCAATAAGATTCTTACCTTCGCCCATGAAAATGTTAGCCTTATCCCTTATGAAGATCGAAATCCTTCCCCCTGGGAGAGGCGGATCGCTCAATCCTTAAATATTACTCTGGGCGAGAAACCTGTGTCTATCAAGGTCAATCCCAGATTAGATGTCAAGTGGAAACCACCCCCGGTAGGTTGGTTCAAGCTCAACTTCGATGGGGCCTCTAAAGGTAACCCTAGCAATGCAAGGGTTGGAGGAGCAGTGAGATATCATCAAGGCAAGTTGGTGATGGCCTTTTCTGAACAACTGGGAACTAGGACTAACAACGATGTGGAAGCAAGAGCATTATGGAGGGGTCTTCAGTTGGCTCAGGAAATCGAAGGTAAACTAATTATCGAAGGAGATTCGATGCAGGTCATAAACCTTCTAAGAAATGGGAAAAATCCTCCATGGCGGATTAAGACTATCATCGAAGAGGCTAGGATCCTTTACCATGCCAGGAACGATCGGAAGGCCCAACACATTTTTAGGGAAGCAAATAAAACAACTGATATCTTGGCCAATTTAGGGGTGGAAGTCGTTGGGATGGTCACTTGGGAACATGGGGTCCCAAGTGATGTGGATAAAATTATTCAAAATGATTGCCAATGATGGTGAAGTTGTGGGGATCGAAAAAAGGGAGAGTAGTTTCAATTTGGTTTTGTTAGTATTGCTTCGGTCATTATTGTGATGGCTTTAGTTTTCTTTGCAATAGGGGAAGGATCCAGGTGGCTTGGTGGCTTCATGTTATGGGGTTAGGGGCAATGGCTGAGGCCAAAGACCGAGGTCACAATTTTGTGACTTGTTTGAGTTTTAGGAAAAGCAAATTTCAGCAAGAAAGGAAAAGTGTAGCGATTTCGCGACAAGTTGAGCAAGAAAGAAAAAGTGTCATGATATCGCGACATGTTGAGCAAGAAGGAAAAAGGGTCACGATATCGTGACATGTTGAGCAAGAAAGGAAGAGTGTCACGATTTCGTGACATGTAGAGCAAGAAAGGAAAAGTGTCGCGATGTCACGACATGCTAGAAAGAGTGTCGCGATATCACGACATGTTGAGCAAGAAGGAAAAAGTGTCGCGATATCGCGACATGTCACGTTTTCGCGATCAAAAGAGAAGAGAAAAAGCAAGAGGGAAAAAGTGTCGTGATATCGCGACATGAATGAAAGAGTGTCACGATATCATGACATGTTGAGCAAGAAGGAAAAAGTGTCACTTTTTGGCGATATGTTGAGCATGAAGGAAGAAGTGTCACGATATCGCGACATGTCGCATTTTCATGACCAAAAAAGAAGAGAAAGAGCAAGTGGGAAAAAGTGTCGCGATATCGCGACATGTCGTTTTTTCACGACTAAAAGAGAAGAGAAAGAGCAAGAAAGAAAAAGTGTCACGATTTTGCGACATGTCGTCTTTTCACGACCAAAAGAGAAGACTAAGAGCAAGAAGGAAAAGTGGCACGATATCGTGACACGTCGCATTCTCGTGACCAAAAGAGAAGTGAAAGAGGAGGAAGGAAAAAGTGTCACGATGTCGCGACATGTTGAGCATGAAAGAAAGAGTGTCACGATATCGTGACATAGAAAAAATTGTTGGACATGGAAAAAGTGTCGTGATATCGCGACATGTCGCATTTTCGTGACCAAAAGAAAAGAGAAAGAGCAAGAAAGAAAAAGTGTCACGATATCGCGACATGTTAAGCAAGAAATAAAGAGTGTCGCGATATCGCGACATGGTGAGCAAGAAGGAATTAGTGTCGCTTTTTGGCGATGTGTTGAGCATGAATGAAAAAGTGTCATGATTTCATGACATGTCGGATTTTCGCATCCAAAAGAGAAGAGAAAGAGCAAGAAGGAAAAAGTGTCACGATATCGCGACATGTCGGTTTATCATGACCAAAAGAGAAGAGAAAGAGCAAGATGGAAAAAGTGTCACGATTTCGCGACATGTCATCCTTTCGCGACCAAAAGAGAAGAGAAAGAGCAAGAAGGAAAAGTGTCACGATATCGCTACATGTCGCATTCTCGTGACCAAAAGAGAAGAGAAAGAGGAGGAAAGAAAAAGTGTCACGATTTCACGACATGTTCAGAATGAAAGAAAGGGTGTAGCGATATCGCGACATGTCGCTTTTTCGCGACCAAAAGTGAAGAGAATAAGCAAGAGGGAAAAAGTGTCACGATATCGCGACATGTCATATTTTCATGACCAAAAGAGAAGAGAAAGAGCGGGAAGGAAAAGTGTCGCGATTTCATGACATGTCGCTTTTTCGTGACCAAAAGAGAAAAGAAAGAGGAGGAAGGAAAAGTGTCACGATATCGCGACATGTCGCAGTTTCACGACCAAAAGAGAAGAGAAAGTGTTAGGAGGTGAAAGTGTCATGATTTCGCGACATGGTGGTTTTTCACGGGCTAATGCCAAGAAAAGGAGTCTGGAGGCGAAAGTGTTGCGACATGTTACCATTTCATGACTCTTCAGAGCATGTGAAGGAGATGACTTCAAGACGTTGCGATTCCATGATAGATCAAATTTTCATGGTTGGGGCAGCAAGCGTGCTATGCGTTGGGCCACTGCCTATGTTCTAAGATGTGTGTAATATTTTGTAAGGGTTGTTGCTCTTTGTTGGCTGTGTGGCCCCAGTAGGGGGCTAATTGCAGTGGACAGATTGTCCCTATTGAGGTCTTGCTCCGTTTTAGCATTGTGTTGATTTTGT
>JAQPPZ010001942.1:0-26336 GCA_028583015.1 Wollemia nobilis | reverse complement strand
TGCTACCAACCCCAGCACTGCAACAGAAAGCTGCAACTAACACCCTTCCGCTGTCGATAGCGGACACCGTACAGCTCCCCGTAAAGCTGCGCCAACAAAGTCTGTCCCCATCTCAGGATCAACGGTGCCTCTATCGGGCACTCTGCCAACTGCCACACCAAATCAAGTAGGTTCCAGGGGAACCTCGGGCCTGACGAATCAGGGAGAAGAATGTTAGAAATAAGGCCCATCAAGAATGCATGCCTCACTCCTAACACCCCCCTCTCCTTCCACCAGCCAACCAAAATCCTGCCAGCCTGGAAATCCGCCTCGGTTGTCTCCACTGGGTCTGCTACACCCAGCTCCCCCCCATGCCCAAAACATCTCGTGAGTATAGCAGTCTGCTGATCAAACGGAGATGTCCTAATAGGCAGACCATTTATCGGAATCTGAAGCAACCGATAGACGTCCTCAAGAGTCACAGTCATCTCCCCCTGTCGGGAGATGGAAAGTATTGGTCCGTGGATCCCAAAGCTTGATCAGGGCCATCAGATAGGCCTGATCCGAAACCACAGGCTCCAGTCGAGCCACCTGCTTGAGCCCAAGGGCATCAATCCATTCCCAGTCGTCATCAGTTAAAGCCAACCGCGCCTCAGTAAAGGCGGGTACACGGTAGCGGCTCCTAACAACCTGCAAGCAAAAAAAAAAAAAAAAAAATGATAAATAAAAAATGAAAAAGATAAAATTTTCAAGTCTAGGGTTTCTAACCTTAGTTGTTAAACAAAAACATCACAAAAAATCTTAAAGTTTTGAAAAGCGCAACACAAAAACAATGCATTAAGTTAAAGTAAAATAAACCCTAGGGTCACTTACAGGTCTCGCCTCGGCTCCGCCGCTCGAACTAGTTTGTGCACTCATGATGGCGAGAGAGAATTCCGGCGGCGCTTCGCCCCGCAGAATTACCTCCTCCTACCAGAGCTCCAAAATCGCAAGAAAAAAATGACACAAATGAGCCCAAAATCAAGTTTTGGCCCTTAAATAGGCCTTTTGCCTTGGAATTCGTCCTTGACTAGGACGAGTGCTCTGATCAGAGCTCGTCCCACCCAGGGACGAATTCTCCAGCTGGAATTCGTCCCACCCAGGGACGAATTCAGGCCAGCACAAAAAAAATCAAGAAAAATGACTAAAAATGCACTAAAAATAGACAATAAAACTGCCTGACAGGATTGCAAATGCAACTGACAACATGGGCATACAAATTCGACATCGGGGTCACAAATTATTACTATCCTACTCCCTAAGAAGGCTACCATAGCCGGACCGCTCCACGGGAAGACAGATTTTGACAATTTAATCCCAAAATGGTGTCACAAAAAAACAACAAAACAACAAAAAAATGCAACACAAAACAAGCAATAAACATTGCCAGACACAAGTACTCTTGCACTTAACCTCTTGGCATAGAAAAATTGATGTCGGGGTTTGCATTGTCACTATCCTACTCCCGAAGAAGGCTACCATAGCCGGACCGCTCCACGGGAGGACGGATTGCCGACAATCCAATCACCAAATGGTGTCACAAAAACAACAAAAACAGTACAAAATTCAACAAAAACACAACAAAAACATTGCCGGGCATAAGTGCTCATGCACTTAACCTCTAGGCAAAGAAAATTGATGTCGAGGTCCAAATTATCGCTCTCCTAGTTCCCCAAGAAGGCTATCATAGCCGGACCGCTCCACGGGAAATAGGTTTTCGACGATTTCACCTCATTATGAAATCACCAAAAGGGTTAACACCCACCAAAAATAGGTCCATATGTTGGAAAAATTGCACACGCTTAACGGTAAACCCTCTAAAGGCAACCTTGCACAAGTCATCTTGGGTCAAGCGACTCGTCGCTTCTCTCACGAAGGTCATTCCCTCATCGATTCGTCGCTTGAGGGGGTAGTCACACTTAGTCACCAATCAACAATCACACACCCAATTAAGGAAAACGACATGCATTCAAAGAATCATTGACAAAGACAATCACGCTCCTGCTTGGGGCGGTAAACAAGCAACAATCAAATCAATCAAACACTTGGCATTTCGTGAATCATGAACACAAGGTTCCCCCTGAGGATAAAAACGCCCTTCACTTGTTCATGACTGATCAATGTCTAAGTTCAAGTAACACCTCACCAAAACAGGTTAATACTTGAAATAAAATTCCTTAGCTCGTCAGAAGCAAGGATTCAAGAATGCATGCCCTTTCCATACTTGGGGCATCAAAAGTTGGTTAGGTTACCAAGAAACCCTAATCATTTGTGCTTTGGTTATCTATTTTTGCTCAGCCTCTGCGTCACCGCGAGCGCTTCCCAAAAAGGGGCATCTGTAGACACCAAAAACGGCACCAATCCGATTATGTGATTGCAAACACTGATCGCTTTGACAAACACAGCCCCCAGGGCAGCCCTCAGAGGTTAAACAATGGTCTTAACCACTTTCATAGCAATTTTGTGAGGTCAAGAAGCAATTTGGCACACTTGGACACTTTGCCCAGTATTCGTCTCACCCAGGGACGAATTCAAAATAGAATCCGTCCCACCCCGGGACGAATTCTGAATCCGTCCACTGGGTGGGACAAATTCCAAGCTTAACGGGCAAAAAGGCAAATGGTGCCAAGTGGCAGCCCAGAACAGTCAGTTAAGGGCTCCTGCCTTGCACGCATGTGTAAGTGGGCAGAGGGGCCGTTAGAGGACTGTTACAAGAAGCATTTATCAAAGTTCAAGTCAATGGAGGACTCCCCTCCCTCATGGGAAGACAAGACTGCCACATGGCGCCTATGGCCAACACTTGGCATTTGTGCTTCCCTCCCAAAAGAGACCCCTTGGGTCTATAAAAGGTGGGACTTTTCTCACCCAAAACAGACAGGTTGAAGGAGTGTTCAAGCAACGAAGTGTTTGCCGAATTGAAGACTCACTTGCATCCCCCTTTGTTCACCTTCCTACATCCACCAATCTCTTTTGCAAGGGAGGTTGTTGGGTGGCCTTTGGAAGCTCGAACCTTACTCAAATCCGACGCATGGACATCCGAACCTACCAATTCGCCGACCCCCAATCCTAAAAGGTTTTGGGCCCATCCCCGGTGGATTGGCTCCAAAATCGAGGGCCAACGGTGGGAGGCCCACTTGGGCACCCCCGCACCTCCCAAGTCCTAATTTTAGTTTTTGAGCACTTTAGATTATTTTTTAGATTGCATTATGTATTTACTAGGTCTGATTAGTCCATAATTGCAATTTTGTAACTTTTGGTCGAGATTTTAGGGTGTTTTGTATTGCTTTGTCGTTTCGCTAACTTGCAGGTGTCAAGGTCAAATTCCCGAGGGTGGAGGCCAAATTGGGAAAATCCAACCATATGGGTCATCCCAAAATGGCCCCAATTACCTAACCCCCATGTTTGCGGGGAGTTTTGCGAGGTCCCGGGATCCGACATTGGAGCGGCGGCGGGTCGGTTTCTCCTACTCGGAAAAATTCGTCCCACCCGGGGACGAATTACGGTCGAAGTCGTCCTGCCCGGGGACGAATTCCAGTTTAAGGTGGATTGGCCAGTTGCCTCGGTGGCGGTGGCCTTACGGTAACTTTTCTTACCTTACGTCGGGTTTTGAAGCAATTTGGATTCATTGTTTTCACGGTTTCGAGGCAAATATTCGTATGCATATTTTGTTAGTTTTAGAGAGAGAATGCTTTTCATTTGCAACGGGTGCTACTAACGTCTTGATCATTTCTTTGTTCGCAGGAGAAGCGGCGAGAGGCGAAGAACTCATCGACATCGGCGGCGGCATCATCTTGGCCCGCCCATTGCAATCGTGGGCACGCGGAAGGAGGAATCATTCAGCGATTGTAATCAAACCCTATTTGCGCTCCTAGCCCCTGAAAAGGGAGGAGGCATTATTGTAACGAGAGATCGAAGGAAATTAATGAAAGGGTTGTTTTTCTTTATCTGATTGCGTCTCTTCCAACATGTCTCTTTTTAGTTTCATGTAATTTATATTTCTAGGACTTAGGCGTGCTTAACTTTGAATGCAATTGCACTTGGTGTTTCCTTTGACCAGAATCTCGTGTTACCAGAAGGCCACAGCCACTGAGGTAGCTGGCCAATCCACCTTAAATTGGAATTCGTCCCTGGGCAGGACGAATTCTGACTGTAATTCGTCCCTGGGTGGGACGAATTCTTCTGAGTAGGAGAAACCGACCTGCTGTTGCTCCAATGTCAGATCTCAGGACCTGCATAACTCCTTTTAGGATTGGGGGGTCGACGAATTGGTAGGTTCAGATGTCCATGCGTCGGATTTGAGTAAGGTTCGAGCTTCCAAAGGCCACCCAACAACCTCCCTTGCAAAAGATATTGATGGATGTAAGAAGGTGAACAAAGGGGGATGCAAGTGAGTCTTAAATTCGGCGAGCCTTCGTTGCTTGAACACTCCCTTAACCTGTCTGTTTTGGGTGAGAAAAGTCCCACCTTTTATAGACCCAAGGGGTCTCTTTTGGGAGGGAAGCACAAAAGCCAAGTGTTGGCCATAGGCGCCATGTGGCAGTCTTGTCTTCCCATGAGGGAGGGGAGTCCTCTTAGGGAGTAGGAATCGCCACTAGAAATGCTTGGTCAGTGGCGATCACGGTGGGACTCCAAGCATTCAAAGAGACCCCTTGGTGTTTCCGTTGCTTCCCTCCCAAAAGAGACCCCTTGGGTCTATAAAATGTGGGAATTTTCTCACCCAAAGCAGACAGGTTGAAGGAGTGTTCAAGCAACGAAGTGCTGCCGAATTGAAGACTCACTTGCATCCCCCTTTGTTCACCTTCCTACATCCACCAATCTCTTTTGCAAGGGAGGTTGTTGGGTGGCCTTTGGAAGCTCGAACCTTACACAAATCCGACGCATGGACATCTGAACCTACCAATTCGCCGACCCCCCAATCCTAAAAGGTTTTGGGCCCATCCCTGGTGGATTGGCTCCAAAATCGAGGGCCAACGGTGGGAGGCCCACTTGGGCACCCCCGCACCTCCCAAGTCCTAATTTTAGTTTTTGAGCACTTTAGATTATTTTTTAGATTGCATTCTGTGTTACTAGGTCTGATTAGTCCATAATTGCAATTTTGTAACTTTTGGTCAAATTTTAGGATGTTTTGTATTGCTTTGTCGTTTCGCTAACTTGCAGGTGTCAAGGTCAAATTCCGAGGGTGGAGTCCAAATTGGGAAAATCCGACCATCTGGGTCATCCCAAAATGGCCCCAATTACCTAACCCCCCATGTTTGCAGGAGTTTTGCAAGTCTCGGGATCCGAAATTGGAGCAGCAGCAGGTCGGCTTCTCCTACTCAGAAGAATTCGTCCCACCCGGGGACGAATTACGATCGAGAGTCGTCCTGCCCAGGGAAGAATTCCAGTTTAAGGTGGATTGGCCAGCTGCCTCAATGGCAGTGGCCTTCTGGTAACTTTTCTTACCTTCTGCCAGGTTTTGAAGCAATTTGGATTCACTATTTTCACGGTTTCAGGCAAATATTCGTATGCATATTTTGTTAGTTTTAGAGAGAGAATGCTTTTCATTTGCAACAGGTGCTACTAACGTCTTGATCATTTGTTTGTTCGCAGGAGAAGTAGCAGAGGCGAAGAACTCATCGACATCAGCGACGACATCATCTTGGCCCGCACATTTCTTTCAGTGGCGATCTCGGTGGGTCTCTTTTCTTGAAAGCACGAGATTCCGGTCAAAGGAAACACCAAGTGCAATTGCATTCAAAATTAAGCACGCTTAAGTCCTAGAAATATAAATTACATGAAACGGAAAAGAGACATGTTGGAAGAGACGCAATCAGATAAAGAAAACACAGCCCTTTCATTAATTTCCTTTGATCTATGTTACAATAATGCCTCCTCCATTTTCAGGGGCTAGGAGCGCAAATAGGGTTCGATTACAATCGTTGAATGATTCCTCCTTCCGCGTGCCCACGATTGCAATGGGCGGGCCAAGATGATGCCGTCGTTGATGTCGATGAGTTCTTCGCCTCTGCTGCTTCTCCTGCGAACAAAGAAATGATCAAGACGTTAGTAGCACCTGTTGCAAATGAAAAGCATTCTCTCTCTAAAACTAACAAAATATGCATACGAATATTTGCACGAAACCGATGAAAACGGTGAATCCAAATTGCTTCAAAACTTGACAGAAGGTAAGAAAAGTTACCAGAAGGCCACTTGCCACTGAGGCAGCTGGCCAATCCACCTTAAACTGGAATTCGTCCCTATGCGGGACGAATTCGAGCTGTAATTCGTCCCTGGGTGGGACGAATTCTTCTGAGTAGGAGAAACCGACCTGCTGCTTTGCTCCAATGTCGGATCCGGGACCTGCAAAACTCCTGCAAACAGGGGGTTAGGTAATTGGGGCCATTTTGGGACGACCCAGATGGTCGGATTTTCCCAATTTGGCCTCCACCCTCGGGAATTTGACCTTGACACCTGCAAGTTAGCGAAACGACAAAGCAATACAAAACACCCTAAACTATGACCAAAAGCTACAAAATTGCAATTATAGACTAATCAAGACCTAGTAACACAGAATGCAATCTAAAAAATAATCTAAAGTGCTCAAAAACTAAAATTAGGACTTGGGAGGTGCGGGGGTGCCCAAGTGGGCCTCCCACCGTTGGCCCTCGATTTTGGAGCCAATCCACCAGGGATGGGCCCAAAACCTTTTAGGATTGGGGGGTCGGCGAATTGGTAGGTTCAGATGTCCATGCGTCGGATTTGAGTAAGGTTCGAGCTTCCAAAGGCCACCCAACAACCTCCCTTGCAAAAGAGATTGATGGATGTAGGAAGGTGAACAAAGGGGGATGCAAGTGAGTCTTCAATTCGGCAGCACTTCGTTGCTTGAACACTCCTTCTACTTGTATGTTTTGGGTGAGAAAAGTCCCACCTTTTATAGACCCAAGGGGTCTCTTTTGGGAGGGAAGCACAAAAGCCAAGTGTTGGCCATAGGCGCCATGTGGCGATCTTGTCTTCCCATGAGGGAGGGGAGTCCTCCATTGACTTGAACTTTGATAAATGCTTCTTGTAACGAGTCCTCTAACGGCCCCTCTGTCCACTTACACATGCGTGCAAGGTAGGAGCCCTTAGCCGACTGTTACGGGCTGCCACTTGGCACCATTTGCCTTTTTGCCCGTTAAGCTTGGAATTCGTCCCACCCGGGGACGGATTCGAGAATTCGTCTGGGGTGGGACGGATTCTATTTTGAATTCGTCCCTGGGTGAGGCGAATCCTGGGCAAAGTGTCCAAGTGTGCCAAATTGCTTCTTGACCTTACAAAATTGCTATGAAAGTGGTTAAGACCACTTGTTTAACCTACGAGGGCTGCCACAGGGGGCTGTGTTTGTCAAAGCGATCGGTGTTTGCGGTCACATAATCGGATTGGTGCTTGTTTTGGTGTCTACGAGATGCCCCTTTTTGGGAAGCGCTGCGGGTGACGCGGTCTTGAGCAAAAATAGATAACCAAAGCACTAATGATTAGGGTTTCTTGGTAACCTAACCAACTTTTGATGCCCCAAGTATGGAAAGGGCATGCATTCTTGAATCCTTGCTTCGACGAGCTAAGGAATTTGATTTCAAGTATTAACTTTGTTTTGGTGAGGTGTGACTTGAACTTAGACATTGATGAGTCATGAACAAGTGAAGGGCGTTTTTATCCTCGGGGGGAACCTTGTGTTCATGATTCACGAAATGCCAAGTGTTTGATTGATTTGATTGTTGCTTGTTTACTTGCCCCAAGCGGGAGCGTGATTGTCTTTGTCAATGATTCTTTGAATGCATGTCGTTTTCCTTAATTGGGTGTGTGATTGTTGATTGGTGACTAAGTGTGACTACCCCATCAAGCGACGAATCGATGAGGGAATGACCTTCGTGAGAGAAGCGGCGAGTCGCTTGACCCAAGATGACTTGTGCAAGGTTGCCTTTAGAGGGTTTACCGTTAAGCGTGTGCAATTTTTCCAACATATGGACCTATTTTTGGTGGGTGTTAACCCTTTTGGTGATGTCATAATGAGGTGAAATCGTCGAAAACCTATTTCCCGTGGAGCGGTCCGGCTATGATAGCCTTCTTGGGGAACTAGGAGAGCGATAATTTGGACCTCGACATCGATTTTCTTTGCCTAGAGGTTAAGTGCATGAGCACTTATGCCCGGCAATGTTTTTGTTGTGTTTTTGTTGAATTTTGTACTTTTTTTTGTTGTTTTTGTGACACCATTTGGTGATTGAATTGTCGGCAATCCGTCCTCCCGTGGAGCGGTCCGGCTATGGTAGCCTTCTTCGGGAGTAGGATAGTGACAATGCAAACCCCGACATCAATTTTGCTATGCCAAGAGGTTAAGTGCAAGAGCACTTGTGTTTGGCAATGTTTATTGCTTGTTTTGTGTTGCATTTTTTTGTTGTTTTGTTGTTTTTTGTGACACCATTTTGGGATTAAATTGTCAAAATCTGTCTTCCCCTGGAGCGGTCCGGCTATGGTAGCCTTCTTAGGGAGTAGGATAGTAATAATTTGTGACCCCGATGTCGATTTTGTATGCCCATGTTGTCAGTTGCATTTGCAATCCTGTCAGGCAGGTTTATTGTCTGTTTTTAGTGCATTTTTAGTCATTTTTCTTGATTTTTTTTGTGCTGGCCTGAATTCGTCCCTGGGTGGGACGAATTCCAGCTGGAGAATTCGTCCCTGGGTGGGACGAGCGCTGATCAGAGCGCTCGTCCCAGTCAAGGACGAATTCCAGTGCAAAAGGCCTATTTAAGGGCCAAAACTTGATTTTGGGCTCATTTGTGTCATTTTTTCTTGCGATTTTGGAGCTCTGGGAGGAGGAGGTAATTCTGCGAAGCGAAGCGCTGCTTGGAATTCTCTCTGCCATCATGAGTGCACAAACTGGATTCGAGCGGCGGAGCCGAGGCGAGACCTGTAAGTGACCCTAGGGTTTATTTTGCTTTAACTTAATGCATTGTTTTTGTGTTGCGCTTTTCAAAACTTTAAGATTTTTTGTGATGTTTTTTGTTTAACAACTAAGGTTAGAAACCCTAGAATTGAAAATTTTATCTTTTTCATTTATTTATTTATTATTTTTTTTTTTTGTTTGCTTGCAGGTTGTTAGGAGCCGCTACCGTGTACCCGCTGCCTTTACGAGGCGCGGTTGGCCTTGGCCCGATGGTGATTGGGAATGGCTTGATGCCCTTGGGCTCAAGCGGGTGGCTCGGCCGGAGCCTGTGGTTTCGGATCGGGGCCTATCTGACGGCCCTGATCAAGCTTTGGGATCCGCGGACCAATACTTTCCATCTCCCGATAGGGGAGATGACTGTGACTCTTGAGGACGTCTATCGGTTGCTTCGGATTCCGATAGATGGTGCGCCTATTAGGACATCTCCGTTTGATCGGCGGACTGCTATACTCACGAGATGTTTTGGGCATGGGGGGAGGCGGGTGTAGCGGACCCAGTGGAGACAGTCGAGGCGGATTGCCAAGTGGCGGGATTTTGGTTGGCTGGTGGAAGGAGAGGGGGGTGTTAGGAGTGAGGCACGCATTCCTGATGGGCCTCATTTCTAACATTCTTCTCCCTGATTCGTCAGGCGCGAGGTTCCCGTGGAACCTGCTTGGATTTGGTGTGGCGGTTGGCGAGTGCCCGATAGAGGCACCGTTGATCTGAGATGGGGACGAGACTTTGTTGGCGCGGCTTTACGGGGAGGCTGTACGGGGTCCGCTGTCGACGGCGGAAGGGTGTCGATTGCGGCTTTTTGTTGCGGTCTTGGGGTTGGCGGCACATAGGCTGTTGAGAGGCCTACCGGGTTACCGTGGACGACTCGGGCGGCGATGGAGGATGATGAGATTGGTTATGCGGCTTTGTGGCGACGGTGCACGGAGCGAGGCGGAGTCGGCGATGGGCGGGTGCGGTTGAGCACTACATTGATGCCTTTTCGCGGCTCACTCCGGGGAGGTATTTTGGCGTCCCTATCGGGACTGTCCCGGCTGGCCTGAGGCTGGAGAGTGGCTCCGACGGGTACGGAGGGAGCGATGGTTGACTGGGCGGCACGGGACGGAGCATGAGTTCTTTTCGTACCGTCGGGTTACACGACAGTTTGGGGTGCGCCAGGGGTTGCCTGGTGAGCCCGTAGGCTATCGACGTCGGGGAGATGAGAGGGATCTGGAGCCACCGGTCCTCGTGCCATTGGGCGAGGAGTCGGATGCGGTTATTGAGGTGTTGGATGTGGATGACGTAGGTACTACCACTGAGTATGACTCGTGGTGGGTTTTGCGGCCTTGGAGAGGAGAGGGTCCACTGGGAGGCACGGAGGCGGCAGTGGAGGATCTTGAGGCGACGGGGGTGATTGGGGAGGGCCGTTGGATGATGCGGACATGGTGGATGCGGGAGATGAGGATGTGGACTTGGGTGTTCCGGAGCAGCCGGACATGCAGGATGTGGAGGAGCAGTTGGAGCCTGAGCAGGCTACTGTCCCCGTGAGTCCTATGCGTCCGGCAGATACGGAGGGGGTGGGGTCGGATGTAGGCGATGAGGTTGCACGGCTTACAGAGGCTGCTACGGATGCGGGATACGGAGAGGGATCTTCTACGGGCTCAGTTGGCAGAGCGGGATAGAGTTTTGGCGCAGCGCGATGATGCATTGTCTATCTATCATCGACGGGAGGCAGAGTGGTGTCTGTACCGGATAGACTTGGAGAGGGAGGTCATCCGCCTTGGCGGGCGGCTCCCTGAGCCTTCGATCAGGAGATCTTCTCGACGGACGAGGGATAGTCTGACTGAGCAGTCGGCATCATCTCGTCGCGAGGCGGTTAGATGAGGGGGTGGTAGTAGGCATGATGCGGGGGCTAGCGGTGGCCGCCTGCGGGGTCCCGTGGGACCCACACCACGGGGGTAGTTCCCGTCGCACCGATCTGCGTGATCATGGTGGCCGACGCCTTAGGTTGGGTTTTGGATATGATTGCGGGGTCTGAGGACCTGTTTTGTAGCCTGCGGGCATCTTTTTGACGATATATATATATATACCGGTTTTATTTTTGGATTTGTACATGTGATGATGTGATTTTTTTTTTTTTTATGCATGTTTATTTATTTGATGAATGCAGATGTTATGATGAATTGAATTGTTTTAGATGTCTATGTGATATGCAAATAAATGGATGAATGATATTTGTTTTCTTGTTGTTTAGTTTTATTTATCTGGTTTTTCTTTGTTCTTTGTTTTTGTATTTTTTGATGGTATCATAAGGATGATAAGTAGCGCAGATGGTTTTGGGATGAATGTAAGATTTTACGAGATTCAGACAGTTTTAACTCACTATCCATGACTGTACTTTATCTTACAAGACTTTTGAACAAGGTATGAATCGGACTTGTTTTTGACCGAGCTATTTCACATCCCTGTGTGTGCAATTGAGTTCATTTAGTGGTATTTGTTAGGATACCGCCAGTGCCAGATGGGCTTTCAACCGAACTGTACTGAGGATCACCTAATTAGCTCCACGAATTCCTTTGTTGTATGTACTAAGATTAATCCGCGTTGTAATCCAGGATGCCATAAGCTAGCTCATCCACATGCAAACATTGATCCGTACGCAAGTTAATGTGACGGATATATCGTCATGCGGGAGGTTTACTTACATTACCGAGTTGGTATTGAAGCTTGCCTTATGACCTACGAGAATCTTTGAGAGTTCCGGGTATTCAAGGTCAACTCCCTTCTTTTTTTCAATTGTATTGGGATACTTGCTCTTTTGTAGTGATAAGATCACTTGTTTATTTTGATTGATTTTTTTTTTGAGCAAGGGATTGGGGATATGGAGTGACGAAAATCACTGTTGTTTGTGCCTTTTGATGTGTGCACTATAGTTTGTCAAATTTTTGAGTTTTGACATTTTGCAAATTTTTGTGTTTTGCAACTATTGAGAACTTTAGGGATTCTTAGGGAATTGGGTAGGGAGGAAGCTTGTCCTTTTGCCAACTCTCGGCATTCTAGGGGTCATTCGCACGGGGGGATGAGCAAGATAACCGTTTCGCTTGTGGTGACCTAGATTATTTTGCTGGTTTCGTCTTTCGTTCACACAATTTTGGGAATTTTAATGTTTGATTTGTGTTGGGATGTTACGTAACAAGGTGTATTTCAAGTATGACTCTACCTTTGTAAAATCCGTTCGACTTGGTACACTACATGGCTAAAGAGGAAAATGATGACTGAATTACTGAAACTCTTAGTACATTCCCAGACCATTGACTGTAGTGTGGTAAAATTTATGCATGGTGTTTTTGTTGATTTTGATGAATTCGAGTATGCCTAGAATTGAGATGCAAATCTTTGTTGATTTTGTTGATTTTTGTTGTTTTGTTTTTGTTGAATTTCTTGATTTGTTTGACCAAGAGATTGCGATAATCCTTGGAGCTTTTTGGGTTGACCAAGAGATTGCGATAATCCTTGGAGCTTTTTGGTGACCAAGAGATTGCGATAATCCTTGGAGCTTTTTGGGTTGACCAAGAGATTGCGATAATCCTTGGAGCTTTTTGTGTTGACCAAGAGATTGCGATAATCCTTGGAGCTTTTTGGGTGACCAAGAGATTGCGATAATCCTTGGAGCTTTTTGGTTGACCAAGAGATTGCGATAATCCTTGGAGCTTTTTGGGTTGACCAAGAGATTGCGATAATCCTTGGAGCTTTTTGGGTGACCAAGAGATTGCGATAATCCTTGGAGCTTTTTGGGTTGACCAAGAGATTGCGATAATCCTTGGAGCTTTTTGGGTTGACCAAGAGATTGCGATAATCCTTGGAGCTTTTGGGGTTGACCAAGAGATTGCGATAATCCTTGGAGCTTTTTGGGTTGACCAAGAGATTGCGATAATCCTTGGAGCTTTTTGTTTGTTTGTTTTTGTTGAATTTTTTTTTTTTTTTTGGTACATGGCTTTCTTAGATATGAAATGGTCGCAAATGACTGATATTCAAGGGTTTTGTTTCCTTGATACCGTCAAGAGAAGCTAGCCTGTACGTTCTTGGTCCTATTTTGCTATCAATGACATAAGGACCTAGCCAATTTGCCATGAATTTGTCCCTCATATGGGACGGAAAATTAGAGTTTTGTTGGTTTTCCTTCAGAACCAGATCACCAACCCGAAAGTCTCTTAGGTGAACTTTCATGTTGTAAGCTCTCTTAAGCCGCTCTTGATAGATACGTAAGTGCTCGAGAGCATTAACGCGTCTTTCATCAAGCAACGTAAGTTGGTCTAATCGGGCCTACCGTGCAGTGTCATCATCGATGAATTCTTGCATTGATATGCGGAGGGAAGGAATTTCCAACTCGAGAGGCATTACTGCCTCTGAGCCATACACTAGTGAAAACGGAGTTGCCCCAGTGGGCGTCCGAATGCTAGTGCGATAGGCCCAAAGGGCAAGTGGGATTTGTATGTGCCAATCCTTATGACTATCATAGTCGAGGTCCAAATTATCGCTCTCCTAGTTCCCCAAGAAGGCTATCATAGCCGGACCGCTCCACGGGAAATAGGTTTTCGACGATTTCACCTCATTATGAAATCACCAAAAGGGTTAACACCCACCAAAAATAGGTCCATATGTTGGAAAAATTGCACACGCTTAACGGTAAACCCTCTAAAGGCAACCTTGCACAAGTCATCTTGGGTCAAGTGACTCGTCGCTTCTATCACGAAGGTCATTCCCTCATCGATTCGTCGCTTGAGGGGGTAGTCACACTTAGTCACCAATCAACAATCACACACCCAATTAAGGAAAATGACATGCATTCAAAGAATCATTGACAAAGACAATCACGCTCCTACTTGGGGCAGTAAACAAGCAACAATCAAATCAATCAAACACTTGGCATTTCGTGAATCATGAACACAAGGTTCCCCCTAAGGATAAAAATGCCCTTCACTTGTTCATGACTGATCAATGTCTAAGTTCAAGTCACACCTCACCAAAACAGGTTAATACTTGAAATCAAATTCCTTAGCTCGTCAGAAGCAAGGATTCAAGAATGCATGCCCTTTCCATACTTGGGGCATCAAAAGTTGGTTAGGTTACCAAGAAACCCTAATCATTTGTGCTTTGGTTATCTATTTTTTCTCAGCACTGCATCACCCATAGCGCTTCCCAAAAAGGGGCATCTATAGACACCAAAACAGCACCAATCCGATTATGTGATTGCAAACACTGATCGCTTTGACAAACACAACCCCCAGGGCAGCCCTCAGAGGTTAAACAGTGGTCTTAACCACTTTCATAGCAATTTTGTGAGGTCAAGAAGCAATTTGGCACACTTGGACACTTTGCCCAGTATTCGTCTCACCCAGGGACGAATTCAAAATAGAATCCGTCCCACCCCAGGACGAATTCTGAATCCGTCCCTGGGTGGGACGAATTCCAAGCTTAACGGGCAAAAAAGCAAATGATGCCAAGTGGCAGCCCAGAATAGTCAGTTAAGGGCTCCTGCCTTGCATGCATGTGTAAGTGGGCAGAGGGGCCGTTAGAGGACTGTTACAAGAAGCATTTATCAAAGTTCAAGTCAATGGAGGACTCCCCTCCCTCATGGGAAGACAAGACTGCCACATGGCGCCTATGGCCAACACTTGGCATGGGTGCTTCCATCCCAAAAGAGACCCCTTGGGTCTATAAAAGGTGGGAATTTTCTCACCCAAAACAGACAGGTTGAAGGAGTGTTCAAGCAACAAAGTGCTGCCGAATTGAAGACTCACTTGCATCCCCCTTTGTTCACCTTCCTACATCCACCAATCTCTTTTGCAAGGGAGGTTGTTGGGTGGCCTTTGGAAGCTCGAACCTTACAAAAATCCGACGCATGGACACCTGAATCTACCAATTCGTCGACCCACCAATCCTAAAAGGTTTTGGGCCCATCCCTGGTGGATTGGCTCCAAAATTGAGGGCCAATTATGGGAGGCCCACTTGGGCACCCCCGCACCTCCCAAGTCCTAATTTTAGTTTTTGAGCACTCTAGATTATTTTTTAGATTGCATTCTGTGTTACTAGGTCTGATTAGTCCATAATTGCAATTTTGTAACTTTTGGTCAAATTTTAGGATGTTTTGTATTGCTTTGTCGTTTCGCTAACTTGCAGGTGTCAAGGTCAAATTCCCGAGGGTGGAGTCCAAATTGGGAAAATCCGACCATCTGGGTCATCCCAAAATGGCCCCAATTACCTAACCCCCATGTTTGCAGGAGTTTTGCAGGTCCCGGGATTTGACATTGGAGCAGCAGCAGGTCGATTTCTCCTACTCAGAAGAATTCGTCCCACCTAGGGACGAATTACAGTCAGAATTCATCCTGCCCAAGGACGAATTCCAGTTTAAGGTGGATTGGCCAGCTGCCTCAGTGGCAGTGGCCTTCTGGTAACTTTTCTTACCTTCTTCCAGGTTTTGAAGCAATTTGGATTCACTGTTTTCACGGTTTCGGGCAAATATTCGTATGCATATTTTGTTAGTTTTAGAGAGAGAATGCTTTTCATTTGCAACAGGTGCTACTAATGTCTTGATCATTTCTTTGTTCGCAGGAGAAGCAGCAGAGGCGAAGAACTCATCGACATCAGCGACGACATCATCTTGGCCGGCCCATTGCAATCGTGGGCATGCGGAAGGAGGAATCATTCAACGATTGTAATCAAACCCTATTTGCGCTCCTAGCCCCTGAAAAGGGAGGAGGCATTATTATAACAGAGATCGAAGGAAATTAATGAAAGGGCTGTTTTTCTTTATCTGATTGCGTCTCTTCCAACATGTCTCTTTTTTGTTTCATGTAATTTATATTTCTAGGACTTAGGCGTGCTTAACTTTGAATGCAATTGCACTTGGTGTTTCCTTTGACCGGAATCTCGTGTTACCAGAAGGCCACTGCCACTGAGGCAGCTGGCCAATCCACCTTAAACTGGAATTCGTCCCTGGGTAGGATGAATTCTGACTGTAATTCGTCCCTGGGTGGGACGAATTCTTCTGAGTAGGAGAAATCGACCTGCTGTTGCTCCAATGTCGGATCCGGGACCTGCATAACTCCTTTTAGGATTGGGGGGTCGGCGAATTGGTAGGTTCAGATGTCCATGCGTCGGATTTGAGTAAGGTTCGAGCTTCCAAAGGCCACCCAACAACCTCCCTTGCAAAAGAGATTGATGGATGTAAGAAGGTGAACAAAGGGGGATTCAAGTGAGTCTTCAATTCGGCAGCACTTCGTTGCTTGAAAACTCCTTCCACCTGTCTATTTTGGGTGAGAAAAGTCCCACCTTTTATAGACCCAAGGGGTCTCTTTTGGGAGGGAAGCACAAAAGACAAGTGTTGGCCATAGGCGCCATGTGGCAGTCTTGTCTTCCCATGAGGGAGGGGAGTCCTCTTAGGGAGTAGGAATCGCCACTAGAAATGCTTGGTCAGTGGCGATCACGGTGGGACTCCAAGCATACAAAGAGACCCCTTGGTGTTTCCGTTGCTTCCCTCCCAAAAGAGACCCCTTGGGTTTATAAAAGGTGGGAATTTTCTCACCCAAAACAGACAGGTTGAAGGAGTGTTCAAGGAATGAAGTGCTGCCGAATTGAAGACTCACTTGCATCCCCCTTTGTTCACCTTCCTACATCCACCAATCTCTTTTGCAAGGGAGGTTGTTGGGTGGCCTTTGGAAGCTCGAACCTTACACAAATCCAATGCATGGACACCTGAATCTACCAATTCGCCGACCCCCCAATCCTAAAAGGTTTTGGGCCCATCCCCGGTGGATTGGCTCCAAAATCGAGGGCCAACGGTGGGAGGCCCACTTGGGCACCCCCGCACCTCCCAAGTCCTAATTTTAGTTTTTGAGCACTTTAGATTATTTTTTAGATTGCATTCTGTGTTACTAGGTCTTATTAGTCCATAATTGCAATTTTGTAACTTTTGGTCAAATTTTAGGATGTTTTGTATTGCTTTGTCGTTTCGCTAACTTGCAGGTGTCAAGGTCAAATTCCCAAGGGTGGAGGCCAAATTGGGAAAATCCGACCATCTGGGTCGTCCCAAAATGGCCCCAATTACCTAACCCCCCTATTTGCAGGAGTTTTGCAGGTCCCGGGATCTGACATTGGAGCAGCAGCAGGTCGGTTTCTCCTACTCAAAAGAATTCGTCCCACCCAGGGACGAATTACGATCGAGTCGTCCCGCCCGGGGACGAATTCCGAGTTTAAGGTGGATTGGCCAGCTGCCTCGGTGGCGATGGCCTTCCAGTAACTTTTCTTACCTTCTGCCGGGTTTTGAAGCAATTTGGATTCATTGTTTTCACGGTTTCAGGCAAATATTCGTATGCATATTTTGTTAGTTTTAGAGAGAGAATGCTTTTCATTTGCAACAGGTGCTACTAACGTCTTGATCATTTCTTTGTTCGCAGGAGAAGTAGTAGAGGCGAAGAACTCATCGACATCAAAGACGGCATCATCTTGGCCCGCCCATTGCTTTCAGTGGCAATCTCGGTGGGTCTCTTTTGACTGAAAGCACGAGATTCCGGTCAAAGGAAACACCAAGTGCAATTGCATTCAAAGTTAAGCACGCCTAAGTCCTAGAAATATAAATTACATGAAACGGAAAAGAGACATGTTGGAAGAGACGCAATCAGATAAAGAAAAACAGCCCTTTCATTAATTTCTTTCGATCTCTGTTACAATAATGCCTCCTCCCTTTTCAGGGGCTAGGAGCGCAAATAGGGTTTGATTACAATCGTTGAATGATTCCTCCTTCCGCGTGCCCACGATTGCAATGGGCGGGCCAAGATGATGCCGCCGCTGATGTCGATGAGTTCTTCGCCTCTGCTGCTTCTCCTGCGAACAAAGAAATGATCAAGACGTTAGTAGCACCTGCTGCAAATGAAAAGCATTCTCTCTCTAAAACTAACAAAATATGCATACGAATATTTGCCTGAAACCGTGAAAACAGTGAATCCAAATTGCTTCAAAACCTGAAAGAAGGTAAGAAAAGTTACCAGAAGGCCACTGCCACTGAGGCAGCTGGCCAATCCACCTTAAACTGGAATTCGTCCCTGGGCAGGACGAATTCTGACTGTAATTCGTCCCTGGGTGGGACGAATTCTTCTGAGTAGGAGAAACCGACCTGCTGCTGCTCCAATGTCGGATCCCGGGACTTGCAAAACTCCTGCAAATAGGGGGGTTAGGTAATTGGGGCCATTTTGGGACGACCCAGATGGTCGGATTTTCCCAATTTGGCCTCCACCCTCGGGAATTTGACCTTGACACCTGCAAGTTAGCGAAACGACAAAGCAATACAAAACACCCTAAAATCTGACCAAAAGTTACAAAATTGCAATTATGGACTAATCAGACCTAGTAACACAGAATGCAATCTAAAAAATAATCTAAAGTGCTCAAAAACTAAAATTAGGACTTGGGAGGTGCGGGGGTGCCCAAGTGGGCCTCCCACCGTTGGCCCTCGATTTTGGAGCCAATCCACCAGGGATGGGCCCAAAACCTTTTAGGATTGGGGGGTCGGCGAATTGGTAGGTTCAGATGTCCATGCGTCGGATTTGTGTAAGGTTCGAGCTTCCAAAGGCCACCCAACAACCTCCCTTGCAAAAGAGATTGGTGGATGTAGGAAGGTGAACAAAGGGGGATGCAAGTGAGTCTTCAATTCGGCAACACTTCGTTGCTTGAACACTCCTTCAACTCTGTCTGTTTTGGGTGAGAAAAGTCCCACCTTTTATAGACCCAAGGGGTCTCTTTTGGGAGGGAAGCACAAAATCCAAGTGTTGGCCATAGGCGCCATGTGGCGATCTTGTCTTCCCATGAGGGAGGGGAGTCCTCAATTGACTTGAACTTTGATAAATGCTTCTTGTAACGAGTCCTCTAACGGCCCCTCTGTCCACTTACACATGCGTGCAAGGCAGGAGCCCTTAACTGACTGTTACGGGCTGCCACTTGGCACCATTTGCCTTTTTGCCCGTTAAGCTTGGAATTCGTCCCACCCAGGGACGGATTCAGAAGTCCGTCCTGGGGTGGGACGGATTCTATTTTGAATTCGTCCCTGGGTGAGACGAATACTTGGGCAAAGTGTCCAAGTGTGCCAAATTGCTTCTTGACCTCACAAAATTGCTATGAAAGTGGTTAAGACCACTGTTTAACCTCTGAGGGCTGCCACTGGGGGCTGTGTTTGTCAAAGCGATCAGTGTTTGCGGTCACATAATCGGATTGGTGCTGTTTTGGTGTCTACGAGATGCCCCTTTTTGGGAAGCGCTACGGGTGACGCAGTGCTTGAGCAAAAATAGATAACCAAAGCACTAATGATTAGGGTTTCTTGGTAACCTAACCAACTTTTGATGCCCCAAGTATGGAAAGGGCATGCATTCTTGAATCCTTGCTTCGACGAGCTAAGGAATTTGATTTCAAGTATTAACCTGTTTTGGTGAGGTGTGACTTGAACTTAGACATTGATCAGTCATGAACAAGTGAAGGGCATTTTTATCCTCAGGGGGAACCTTGTGTTCATGATTCACGAAATGCCAAGTGTTTGATTGATTTGATTGTTGCTTGTTTACTGCCCCAAGCGGGAGCGTGATTGTCTTTGTCAATGATTCTTTGAATGCATGTCGTTTTCCTTAATTGGGTGTGTGATTGTTGATTGGTGACTAAGTGTGACTACCCCCTCAAGCGACGAATCGATGAGGGAATGACCTTCGTGAGAGAAGCGACGAGTCGCTTGACCCAAGATGACTTGTGCAAGGTTGCCTTTAGAGGGTTTACCATTAAGCGTGTGCAATTTTTCCAACATATGGACCTATTTTTGGTGGGTGTTAACCCTTTTGGTGATGTCATAATGAGGTGAAATCGTCGAAAACCTATTTCCCGTGGAGCGGTCCGGCTATGATAGCCTTCTTGGGGAACTAGGAGAGCGATAATTTGGACCTCGACATCGATTTTCTTTGCCTAGAGGTTAAGTGCATGAGCACTTATGCCCGGCAATGTTTTTGTTGTGTTTTTGTTGAATTTTGTACTTGTTTTTGTTGTTTTTGTGACACCATTTGGTGATTGAATTGTCGGCAATCCGTCCTCCCGTGGAGCGGTCCGGCTATGGTAGCCTTCTTCGGGAGTAGGATAGTGACAATGCAAACCCCGACATCAATTTTTCTATGCCAAGAGGTTAAGTGCAAGAGTACTTATTCTGGCAATGTTTATTGCTTGTTTTGTGTTGCATTTTTTTGTTGTTTTGTTGTTTTTTGTGACACCATTTTGGGATTAAATTGTCAAAATCTATCTTCCCGTGGAGCGGTCCGGCTATGGTAGCCTTCTTAGGGAGTAGGATAGTAATAATTTGTGACCCCGATGTCATATTTGTATGCCCATGTTGTCAGTTGCATTTGCAATCCTGTCAGGCAGGTTTATTGTCTGTTTTTAGTGCATTTTTAGTCATTTTTCTTGATTTTTTTTTGTGTTGGCCTGAATTCGTCCCTGGGTGGGACGAATTCCAGCTGGAGAATTCGTCCCTGGGTGGGACGAGCGCTGATCGGAGCGCTCGTCCCGAGTCAAGGACGAATTCCAGTGCAAAAGGCCTATTTAAGGGCCAAAACTTGATTTTGGGCTCATTTGTGTCATTTTTTTTTCTTGCGATTTTGGAGCTGTGGGAGGAGGAGGTAATTCTGCGAAGCGAAGCGCTGCTGGAATTCTCTCTGCCATCATGAGTGCACAAGCTGGTTCGAGCGGCGGAGCCGAGGCGAGACCTGTAAGTGACCCTAGGGTTTATTTTGCTTTAACTTAATGCATTGTTTTTGTTTTGCGCTTTTCAAAACTTTAAGATTTTTTTGTGATGTTTTTTGTTTAACAACTAAGGTTAGAAACCCTAGAATTGAAAATTTTATCTTTTTCATTTATTTATTTATTATTTTTTTTTTGTTTGCTTGCAGGTTGTTAGGAGCCGCTACCGTGTACCCGCTGCCTTTACTGAGGCGCGGTTGGCCTTGACTGATGGTGACTGGGAATGGCTTGATGCCCTTGGGCTCAAGCAGGTGGCTCGACTGGAGCCTGTGGTTTCGGATCAGGCCTATCTGACGGCCCTGATCAAGCTTTGGGATCCATGGACCAATACTTTCCATCTCCCGACAGGGGAGATGACTGTGACTCTTGAGGACGTCTATCGGTTGCTTCGGATTTCGATAGATGGTCTGCCTATTAGGACATCTCCGTTTGATCAGCGGACTGCTATACTCACGAGATGTTTTGGGCATGGGGGGGAGCTGGGTGTAGCAGACCCGGTGGAGACAGTCGAGGCGGATTTCCGAGCTGGCGAGATTTTGGTTGGCTGGTGGAAGGAGAGGGGGGTGTTAGGAGTGAGGCACGCATTCTCGATGGGCCTTATTTCTAACATTCTTCTCCACTGATTCGTCGAGCGCGAGGTTCCGATGGAACCTGCTTGGATTTGGTGTGGCGAGTTGGCGAGTGCCCGATAGAGGCACCGTTGATCTCGAGATGGGGACGAGACTTTGTTGGCGCGGCTTTACGGGGAGAGCTGTACGGGGTCCGCTGTCGACAACGGAAGGGTGTCAGTTGCAGCTTTTTGTTGCAGTGCTGGGGTTGGAAGCACATAGCTGTTGAGAGGCCTACCGGGTTACCGTGGATGACTCGGGCGGCGATGGAGGATGATGAGATTGGTTATGCGGCTTTGTGGCGACGGTCTACGGAGCAGGGGCAGAGTCGGCGATGGGCAGGCGCGGTTGATCACTACAT
This sequence comes from Wollemia nobilis, assembly GCA_028583015.1. NCBI lineage: Eukaryota > Viridiplantae > Streptophyta > Pinopsida > Araucariales > Araucariaceae > Wollemia > Wollemia nobilis. The sequence continues at coordinate 4,597 of JAQPPZ010001942.1, read as the reverse complement.
TGATGCCTTTTCGTGGCTCACTCCAGGGGAGGTGTTTTGGCATCCTTATCGGGACTCATCCCGGCTTGGCTCGAGGCTGGAGAGTGGCTCCGACGGGTACGGAGGGAGCGATGGTTGGTCGGGCGGCACGGGACGGAGCATGAGTTCTTTCCGTACCGCCGGGTTACACGACAGTTTGGGGTGCGCCAGGGGTTGCCTGGTGAACCCGTAGGCTATCGGCGTCGGGGAGATGAGAGGGATTTGGAGCCACCTGTCCTCGTGCCATTGGGCGAGGAGTCGGATGCGGTTATTGAGGTGTTGGATGTGGATGACGTAGGTACTACCACTGAGTATGACTCGTGGTGGGTTTTGCGGCGCTGGAGAGGAGAGGGTCCATTGGGAGGCACGGAGGCGGCGGTGGAGGATGCTGAGGCGGCGGGGGTGATTGGGGAGGGCCGTTGGATGATGCGGACATGGTGGATGCAGGAGATGAGGATGTGGACTTGGGTGTTTCGGAGCAGCCGGACATGCGAGGATGTGGAGGAGCAGTTGGAGCCTGAGCAGGCTACTGTCCCCATGAGTCCTATGCGTCCGACAGATACGGAGGGGGTGGGGTCGGATGTAGGCGATGAGGTTGCACGGCTTACAGAGCTGCTACGGATGCGGGATCTGGAGAGGGATCTTCTGCGGGCTCAGTTGGCAGAGCGGGATAGAGTTTTGGCATAGCGCGATGATGCATTGTCTATCTATCATCGGCGGGAGGCAGAGTGGTGTCTATACCGGATAGACTTGGAGAGGGAGGTCATCCGCCTTGGCGGGCGGCTCCCTGAGCCTTCGATCAGGAGATCTTCTCGACGGACGAGGGATAGTCTGACTGAGCAGTCAGCATCATCTCGTCGCAGGCGGTTAGATGAGGGGGGTGGTAGTAGGCATGATGCGGGGGCTAGCAGTAGCCGCCCTGCAGGGTCCCGTAGGACCCACACCACGGGGGGTAGTTCCCGTCGCACCGATCCTGCGTGATCATGGTGGCCGACGCCTTAGGTTGGGTTTTGGATATGATTGCGGGGTCTGAGGACCTGTTTTGTAGCCTGCGGGCATCTTTTTTGACGATATATATATATATACCGGTTTTATTTTTGGATTTGTACATGTGATGATGTGATTTTTGTTATGCATGTTTATTTATTTGATGAATGCAGATGTTATGATGAATTGAATTGTTTTAGATGTCTATGTGATATGCAAAATGGATGAATGATATTTGTGATGATTGCACTGTAGGTTGTTTAAGAAAATTTTTATTTATCTGGTTTTTCTCTCTTCTTTTTTTTTTGTATTTTTTTGATGTTATCATAAGGATGATATGTAGCGCAGATGGTTTTGGGATGAATGTAAGATTTTATGAGATTCAGACGGTTTTAACTCACTATCCATGACTGTACTTTATCTTACAAGACTTTTGAACAAGGTATGAATCAAACTTGTTTTTGACCGAGCTATTTCACATCCCTGTGTGTGCAATTGAGTTCATTTAGTGGTATTTGTTAGGATACCGCCAGTGCCAGATGGGCTTTCAACCGAACTTGTACTGAGGATCACCTAATTAGCTCCACGAATTCCTTTGTTGTATGTACTAAGATTAATCTACGTTGTAATCCAGGATGCCATAAGCTAGCTCATCCACATGCAAACATTGATCTGTACACAAGTTAATGTGACAGATATATCGTCATGCGGGAGGTTTACTTACATTACCGAGTTGGTATTGAAGCTTGCCTTATGACCTACAGAATCTTTGAGAGTTCCAGGGATTCAAGGTCAACTCCCTTCTTTTTTTCAATTGTATTGGGATACTTGCTCATTGTAGTGATGAGATCACTGTTTATTTTGATTGATTTTTCTTTTGAGCAAGGGATTGGGGATATGGAGTGACGAAAATCACTGTTGTTTGTGCCTTTTGATGTGTGCACTATAGTTTGTCAAATTTTTGAGTTTTGACATTTTGCAAATTTTTGTGTTTTGCAACTATTGAGAACTTTAGGGATTCTTAGGGAATTGGGTAGGGAGGAAGCTTGTCCTTTTGCCAACTCTCAGCATTCTAGGGGTCATTCGCACAGGGGGATGAGCAAGATAACCATTTCGCTTGTGGTGACCTAGATTATTTTGCAGGTTTCGTCTTTCGTTCACACAATTTTGGGAATTTTAATGTTTGATTTGTGTTGGGATGTTACGTAACAAGGTGTATTTCAAGTATGACTCTACCTTTGTAAAATCCGTTCGACTTGGTACACTACATGGCTAAAGAGGAAAATGATGACTGAATTACTAAAACTCTTAGTACATTCCCAGACCACTGACTGTAGTGTGGTAAAATTTATGCATGGTGTTTTTGTTGATTTTGATGAATTCGAGTATGCCTAGAATTGAGATGCAAATCTTTGTTGATTTTGTTGATTTTTGTTGTTTTGTTTTTGTTGAATTTTTTGATTTGTTTGACCAAGAGATTGCGATAATCCTTGGAGCTTTTTGGGTTGACCAAGAGATTGCGATAATCCTTGGAGCTTTTTGGTGACCAAGAGATTACGATAATCCTTGGAGCTTTTTGGGTTGACCAAGAGATTGCGATAATCCTTGGAGCTTTTTGGATTGACCAAGAGATTGCGATAATCCTTGGAGCTTTTTGGGTGACCAAGAGATTGCGATAATCCTTGGAGCTTTTTGTGTTGACCAAGAGATTGCGATAATCCTTGGAGCTTTTTAGGTTGACCAAGAGATTGCGATAATCCTTGGAGCTTTTTGGTGACCAAGAGATTGCGATAATCCTTGGAGCTTTTTGGGTTGACCAAGAGATTGCGATAATCCTTGGAGCTTTTTGGGTTGACCAAGAGATTGCGATAATCCTTGGAGCTTTTTGGGTTGACCAAGAGATTGCGATAATCCTTGGAGCTTTTTGGGTTGACCAAGAGATTGCGATAATCCTTGGAGCTTTTTGTTTGTTTGTTTTGTTGAATTTTTTTTTTTTTTTTTTTTTGGTACATGGCTTTCTTAGATATGAAATGGTCGCAAATGACTGATATTCAAGGGTTCTGTTTCCTTGATACCGTCAAGAGAAGCTAGCCTGTACGTTCCTGGTCCTATTTTGCTATCAATGACATAAGGACCTAGCCAATTTGCCATGAATTTGTCCCTCATATGGGATGACAAATTAGAGTTTTGTTGGTTTTCCTTCAGAACCAGATCACCAACCCGAAAGTCTCTTAGGTGAACTTTCATGTTGTAAGCTCTCTTAAGCCGCTCTTGATAGATACGTAAGTGCTCGAGAGCATTAACGCGTCTTTCATCAAGCAACGTAAGTTGGTCTAATCGGGCCTGCCGTGCAGTGTCATCATCGATGAATTCCTGCATTGATATGCGGAGGGAAGGAATTTCCAACTCGAGAGGCATTACTGCCTCTGAGCCATACACTAGTGAAAACGGAGTTGCCCCAGTGGGCGTCCGAATGCTAGTGCGATAGGCCCAAAGGGCAAGTGGGATTTGTATGTGCCAATCCTTATGACTATCTGCGACGGTCTTTTTAAGGATGGCGACTAGCGTTTTGTTTGACGCCTCTGCTTGCCCATTTGCTTGCGGATAATAGGGTGTTGAAAAGTTGTGCTGAATTTTGTACTTTGTGGTTAAAGCACGCACGTCTTTGTTCTTGAATGATGGCCCATTATCCGAGATTATTTTGGATGGAATACCAAAACGACATATGATGTAATGCAAAATGAACTCCGCAATGCGGGGTCCTATCGTAGAGGTTAACGGAATTGCTTCCACCCATTTGGTAAAGTATTCCGTGGCCGTTATGATAAACGTGTGATGGCCTGACGATGCAGGGGAGATCTTTCCGATTAGATCGAGGCCCCACTGTGAAAATGGCCAAGCAGACTGGACTGTCTGTAGGGCCTGGGAAGGTGCGTGCATCAGATTGGCATGATGTTGACATTTTACACACCTCTTGACATACGCGCAACAATCTCGCTCTAAAGATGGCCAATAATAGCCCATGCAAAGAATGCGCTTTGCAATGGCCATACCACTGAAGTGGCCACCACATGTACCGTCATGCGCTTGGGTGACTGCCCAAGTGGACTCTTGCTTGGTCCAAGCAACGAAGAAGAATTCCGTCGTAGCTGCGACGATATAAAATGTCTCCTATCAAGACATATTTTTCCGCTTCTGTTTGAATGTTCGTTTTGCGGTGTGCGTCAATCCAAAGGGTAGATTACCTAACTTGAGGTAGTCTCTTATGGGTAAATACCAGTCCTGTTGATCAGATACCTCGACAGTATTGACTAAGAGATTGCGATAATCCTTGGAGCTTTTTGGGTTGACCAAGAGATTGCGATAATCCTTGGAGCTTTTTGTATTGACCAAGAGATTGCGATAATCCTTGGAGCTTTTTGGGTTGACCAAGAGATTGCAATAATCCTTGGAGCTTTTTGTTTGTTTGTTTTGTTGAATTTTTTTTTTTTTTTGGTACATGGCTTTCTTAGATATGAAATGGTCGCAAATGACTGATATTCAAGGGTTCTGTTTTCTTGATACCGTCAAGAGAATCTATCCTGTACGTTCC